>JAUZST010092806.1:0-19285 GCA_034779995.1 Parotocinclus haroldoi
TATATATATATATATATATATATATATATATCAGCTGTAAGTTACTTTTGAATAAATGACTAAATAAATAGATAGAAACACTTGATTCGTTTTCAGGGACAATTGATGTTGAATATTAACATTGAGTCAATGTCACAAGACAGTCCAGAGTCTGGGATCTCTGGATCCGCATGGTGACAGCACTAACCACTCGTGTTGCCATGTTGTGCTCCAGTTAAACGCAAGCAGTTCTTGTTTGTCTGAACTTTCAGCCTTTCCTAAATATAAGCAAGATGAACCCTGTGCTCCTTCTTCTCCATCCCTGCCTGCTCTGTCCTTCCTTTTTCTCATCAATCACTGTCCTCCATCCGTCCCTCCTTCCTTCCTTTACTCTCCGCCTCGTCCCTCTATCCGATATCAGCCCTCCAATTTAATTCCCCATCTGCGCAGTGCTTGAGATATTAGCCAAGAGATGAGATCCGTGACCCTGAATACACGCGTGAGGCGAGGCGAGGCTCCAGGGCGGACACGAGTGGCACGGCTAAATATTTGCCCTCTGCTTCTCAGCCCATGTGGACGTGGCCTCTCTCGTTAAGTGACTGCCATCAGGAGCTGTACCTCTTCGTCACGCGTGCACACACACACACACTCCATGCTTGGTGGCAGCAGCAGGAGTTGGCACGGATGCAGCGGCAGGCAGCAGCAGAGAGATAAAGTTTCCAGGGGAGGTCACAGAAGTTCAGTGACCTGGAAGGAGATGGATTGGGCATTTATAAATAGCTCTGAGGAAGAGCACTCTGAACAACTCACAGACACACACAAACACACACACATACACATACACAAAGATGCATATAAAGTACTGTGCAAAAATCTTAAGACATTCTATATTTTTCAGTTTATATCCTGTTAAGTCTTAGCCATTAAGTCTTAGTGGTCTCTACATTTATTCTATAATTACAGACAGCAATCCTCTACAAGGCGGAGCAATAAGGTGTATGTCACTAATAAAGTGGTCAGTGGTTTAAAACTCCATCAGCACTGCTGTGTCTGACACTTGCACCAGAACAACACACTAACTTTCAATTTTAATACAAAAAAGTACATACACATATTTGTAATTTCTACTTTCAAAAACAAAAAAAATTAAATGTTGTTTAAGATATGTTATAATAGAGTGGGCTTTTTTTTACAATTTTAAAGTATTTTTACAAAAATAAAATTTTGCAGGAGACTAGGTTTTATTTTGTTGCGTAGAAACTTATCCAAGACAATGTGCAAACCAATTGTTTTGTAATGTCCAGACAAAAATCGTGAGCTCAGTATCATGAATCTAATTATAACCATTCTCTCAGCTACATTTTATTTATCCCTCATAAACATCCCTGTTTGTTTCTCCATCTTCGCTTACATGCAGCGCTCCCGTCACAAGACACAAAACTCCCCCACTGTTCTCCGCGCTGCTGTGTATGATACCCCGGTCAGTGCTGCTTCTCCGATCAAAGGGAACGAACCAAAGTTAACGGCAAGCTACAGCCAGTAAAGGCTCTGATAAGACAAGATGGTCAACAAAGCATAGAGGAAGCTTTGGAGAGCTGGAAGATAAGGAAGGCAAGAAAGCAGGAGAGAAGATAACCTCTGAGACGGCCCATGTGCCAACGATAAACTCTCACAATACACTCACACTGACAAGATACTCACAATACTTTCATACACACTTACATTGGGAATCTTAACCTTAAAATAGTGAGAGCTTGAGTATCATGAGCAGTTGGAATCAAATCACAAACACCAAATGCTTTTGTTTTTGTCACATTGCTATTTATTTCCTGGCAAGAACTTATAAACACAATCTGTAAGAAAAGACTTTTTTAAAGCAAGTTGGTGATACCTTTGTACAATTTCTAGTTAGTTTCTGTTTGATTTTGGGGCATTTTTAGATTTAATATACAGCTTTAGAGTGTTGTCTCTGTCTCGGGGTAAAGTCGATTCGGAAATTATTGTCGAGACCATCTGAGTCTAATGTATCTGCCTGAGGTAATGCTAATTCGAAACTTGTTTTCTTGCGTTAATAAATATCAACAATCCAATCAAACAATATAAAGCTGTCCCTTCTGTATGTGCCTAAATAAACAACAGAAAAACAGGGCATGGTCAAGATCCTCCAGCAAGGTGAGCTGCCAGCTGAGCAGAGGCAAGGATGGTGACCCTGTCAGTAGGATTAAAGTAATACTTGTTCAATTTGGCCACTTTTTTGAAAACTTTTCAGATTAACAGGGTAGAATTTCACTGCTGGCAATACATTTGTCACATTTCAAGGACGGTAATGGCACGTGGGGAAATCCATCCTACCTTAACAGGTGGAGAGAGATAACAAGGTTAGACTGTGTTCATAATAGTGTGTTTTTCATTCAGATAGTTAAGGCATGCTTAATTTTGTTTACATTTAGCGATTTGCAATCCTAAAAGGTACAACTGGCCATTGAGGGTTAATGGCTGACACTTGAACCCTAGACCTTTTTTCAGTTCTACAGTACCCTAACCATTGTACCAGTGCAGCATTTGTATCCACCTAGTCTTAATCCTGTGTGCATCCTACATAAAGATGATCAGGTCTGTTGATTATTGTTATTTCCTCCCAGATGATGCCAGAGGCCACCAGATTCGTTTGCATCCCATAAAAATGTTAAAGATCTTCAGTCAGCTGCAGAATCATCAGCTTTGACAAGACTGCATGTTATTTAATATACTGTATATTTGTGGTTAACCTGCTTACATTTGAATATATAAAAGATCTATATTTTAATGAAAGTATTTTTAGAGTACTGGCAACCCTGTATTTTAGTCCCTTCTTTTATAATGCTTACAGATATTTGAGCATATTGAGTGACCTTTTCCATCTGAAAGTAAAAGTAAAAATGATTAAAACTATGCAGAACGTTGACTTTCAAAAAGGATGAGATGAGACTGAAAATGCCATATTAAGCAATTTAATTTAAGAACTACATTACTGGTTCCATCTTTAGTCGATTTATTTGTACAGTATTACAAGACCTATCTTGAGAAGAACAAATTTATTGGAAAAGACTATTATTACAGAAAGGGAAGGCTAGCAACGAGATGGATGGAAACAATCACAGAAATCATGAACAACCCATTAAAACCAAAAGACCCAACCAGAAGACAGATGATTCTGGAAAAGCTCAATCCATAGAGATGCCAGGAGTGGAAATCGGCTTGACAGAACTTAATAGTAATAATAAAGTATTTGATTTTCTAATCTATCCAAGTTAGGTTTGAGCTTTGGGGGCTATCATATTCAGATTTGGGCCCTGCAGCAGGAACGCTGACAGATAGTGAGGACAGAGCACACTGACTGCCAGGGGGCTACCCAATGTAGTACAAAATGAAGAAGGGTGTGTTCCTGCAGACACCAAAATGTAGATGCTCAGCTGCCCACTCTACATGACCCCCTGGCTCCAGTCTCTTTACATCAATCTGTATCCTCTTGATAAAAAATAGAGGGGGATGGCCCACGGGGAGAATGGCATCTTGGACCAGCGACAGAAGGGTCTTTGGCTTGTGAGAGAGGCTACCAGCAGGGCTCATTTCTCCATCACTGCACTCAGTTTACTGATTCAAACCAATTAAGCTTTGCAGATTCTTAGAACGTCTTGGATGGTGTTTGTTCTGTTTGTGTTTCTGTTCATGTCTATTTCTGGATGCTGGCATGTCAGGTGCGTTATTGTGATGTGAAGCATGGAGTACAAAATAATTATCTTTAAGATAAAAAAGATCAGATTAATGTTCTTGAGAAAAAGGGTTTTTTTTTTTTTCATTCTTCTCGCAAGTATTCGAGTGTCTGACATATTTTCCTAAATGGTAAAACATGAAAACATGAAACAGTACCCATCCGGGACATTACAGGGTGTAAACCTTGGCTTGAGTGTAATTCCATCACAGGGCCGGCAGAGGTCGTTGTTGCAACATTGGCGGATGAAATGAACTGCTTGAGCCCATGTCAGTCACAAAATAACGTAATAATTAAATATTAAAAGTAAAAGTCCTGAGCCTTGAGCTAAGACACAAATAGCAAAAACATATTTTATTTTAGAAGAAAACACTTTACATTTCGAAGCTTATTAAAACGGCAGTTTTTCACCCCCTGGTGGTAGGTTATAAAGGAAACCACGCGTGGTTAATGATCGTTAACATTAAAGAAGAATGACGTTAAAACAAAGAAAAAGAAAGAAAATCTGTCAAAACCAGCACTTGTGCTTAAAACAATTAACATCACAGGAACAGAAGCTTGATTCAAAGTTACGTTTACAGCTACAGAGACCAGCACTATTGGGCTGATTGCATTACAGAAGTATACTAATTGTTATTATTATTATTATTCTTATTCTTCTTCTTATTATTATTATTATTCATACATTCATTCATTATCTTCAGCTTAATCCACATGGGCTCGCGGGCTCACCCGGAAATAAGGGCATGAACAACCCTAGATGGGACACCAATCCATAGGCACACGCGCACGCGCACACACACACACACACACACACACACACACACACACACACACACAGTCATGCACACAGTAACACACTAAGGGTCACTTTTGAGACACCAATTAACCTAACACTTGGGAGAAAACCAGAGAACCCAGAGTAAACCCACGCTGACACAGCGAAGACATGCAAACTCCACACAGAAAGGACCCAGGCCAATCTACGATTGAACACGGGACCTTCTTACTGTGAAGCAGTGGTGCTACCCACTGCAAAATTGTATTATTATTATTATTATTATTATTATTATTATTATTATTATTATTATTATTATCAGTGCAATTACAAGTACTTTACACACGAATGGGGTCACTTTAGTACCCTATTTCTAATATGTTTATCTACTGTTTAATCGTTTTGAATCTCTTACAGTATTTCTTTAACATGTTTTATTTGCTGATATATCTCTGGTTTACTATTTTGTGATTATATGTGAAGTCATTTTGCAGAAAATAAAAGGCAATTGGTTGGTTCTGAGTAAACTTGTGATGAAAATGAAAAAAAAATAGAACAAAATGTATGTGATTTTATAATCGATAAAGATCAGAGCTCGTTTGCATACAATCCGTTGTATTGACACAGTTTGGTCACCAGGTGTCGCTTTAGTGCGCTTTTTTAATAATATTTGTAAAACGTAATCTTTCCTTTCACCATTTTGTTTGTTTCGAACATACACACTACATTTATTAAATAGTCCACTCGCTGTAAGATCTGTGTGTTTAAAGTTATATTTCAGAACACTTTTGTGGGTGTGTTTGAGTAAAACTTGCAATTAATGTAAACGAGCAAACAAAAGTTAATTTACATGACACAGGTTGGCCATAAGGTGTCACTTTCGTACAAATATTTTTCAGCATTTTGAATAGTAATCTTTATTTTTCTTCATTCGCTCCAAAAATCCCATTTGTCTTATGTATGCGTGTAAATATAACTACGTAGGCGCGTTCTTTCTAGTTCTTTCTAGTTTTCTAGTTCTTTCGCGTTCAGTTCTTTCAGATGTTCTCTTTATTTCTGCACTTCAGACGCCGAACTTTTACCACGTGACCTTAACCCTGTCATCCAGCCGCTGACATATTCAAATAATTATAGCAATTTTAGGAACATGACTTTTATAAGCAAACGTTACAACATTCATACACTGTGTGCTGCACTGCGCACTATTTCGTATTTTACTCATTTTAAATTATGTTTAAATTATAGTGCGGAATATACATAGCTCTTAAGAAATGCCTGAATGCAAAGCTTTGGGTATCTGTATTGACTCATGATCAATAATCCATGTAGGTAAAATAAAAGTAAATCCCGCAAAGTTTAATCACTTCATCTGGGCACAAAGTTCTCATGGGAGAAACGTCCCATCACTCATCTATTTACTCTTAACTGTGTTAATGACC
Source organism: Parotocinclus haroldoi (assembly GCA_034779995.1). Lineage (NCBI taxonomy): Eukaryota > Metazoa > Chordata > Actinopteri > Siluriformes > Loricariidae > Parotocinclus > Parotocinclus haroldoi. The sequence goes on from JAUZST010092806.1 coordinate 5,948, forward strand.
CCAATCTTATACACAGAACATTTACACAACGAGCCATGGCAGCACCGCTGTATATAATGAACCAGCTGATCGGTTTCGTGTCTAAATTCATTACAGTGCTTTTCACATAGGATTGATGGAATCGCTGCAATAACGGCATTGAAAGATAGTGAACGGTCCAGATGAACCGATTCCACTGTCTGGTGAATCATTAGATAATGTAAACTGACTGGTGCATAAATCCGTACTGTACCTTAATACTGAAACGGGACGCGGAGCAGGGAATCATTACAGTCGCAGGCACCAGGTACAGGTGTATGTAAAGGCACTGTGGTGGGCAGCTCAGGGCCAGTGTCAGGACCCCAGCCGAAATGGCGGCGCCGGGTGAGAGCGGCGGGGAGTTTGAGCAATGGCTGTCCGGGAGGCTGGATGGACTCGGGGCGGACCGGGAGGTTTACGGATCTTATATACTCGGTGTGCTGAGGGAGGAGGAGAGCGACCAGGAGAAACGAGATGCTCTTAACGGCATCCTGTCCGCTTTTGTGGTAGGTACACGCCTGCAACTGAACTGTAGAGCGGCTTTGATTCCAATCCGCTCATTTAGAGTCTTGTAGTGCACTCTGTAGGGCGCGGAAGTTATGTTGTATTACGTGTTATTGTAGTGCACTTTTGCAGGGATGAGGGCGGTATTTGGAATTGTGTCTGTCAAAAACGGCATGTAGAGTTTTCATACTGGTGGGGAATAACTTCTTTTGCGATTGTCACACAATTTATCTGTTTTAACTGTCACTTTGGGGTTTGTTGGTTTAAGAACAGGTTAAACTGTTTGATCTGGCTGTTTTGATCGTTTAGCCAAGTAATCTAATTCACACGCGCACACACCGGGTGTTGTCCGTGACACATTTACAAGTTATATTGTGATAATTTATAGTCAATGCACACACTAGTTTATACGATGTGAGTTGGGTTAAAGTCCAAATTGCCCACTGCTAGACCCGTGGTACTGAATATTGTGGAATATTATACACTGTACTAATGCTCTTTTAAAGGGAGGATGCAGTTAGAATAGAATGTGAAGAAACAAAAAGTGTTTGTAAAGATCCGGATAAATGTTGTACAATCTATTTTACATAATCTAATCCATTAAAGCTTAGTTATCAGTCATATCACTTGTCTGTGGTTCTTCAGTTCCAGAGTAAGGCATGTTTAGGGTTAATCGTTCAGTCTTTTTTAGCAGAGCTTCCACTAACAGCTGAAGAGAAGCGATTTATTTTTATCCTGGTGCTCTGTGTTAACTATCCAACTCATGCCCTTCATTCTTCCAAGCTTCAAGTACATTACATTTTAATTACAGTTTGACCACGTTTTAGGGCTGTAAAGACACTGTTCGTGATTCGATTCACAATTTGATTTTCATTCACTTTTTATTTTTGAAGTGAAAGCAATGCACATTTTCTGACATGCGCTTTCAAACCAAAAAAAAACTTCCCTTAGAACAACTGAGTCTCCAATCCAAACATGAGCTAACAAGCAAGGGAGCAAACAACCAGTTACTTAGTTGGACTTCTGCTCTTAAACTCCAGCCTCTGCTCATGGATCTTCAGCATGTATTGGCTGTTTAGGAGACCAGCTGTTAATGTCCTCAACAACCAGAGTTAAAAGACAGTGAGTGGATATTGATTTGATAGTTATTAAACGGCAGATATCTGTACAGTCAAAAGCTTATATGTAATTTCCTTTCATAACATGATGTGGTATTTTAATTAACCTGCTATCCAAACCATTAACTTCAGTCTGACTAACAAACTAACATTCTGAAAATTGGTGTTCCAAACCTACCAGTGGCTGTTTATGATGACTGTCAGTGATAATGGAAGTGTGATCACCCGCACCCCTTCTATTTTTAGGATGAAGATGCACTCGATGAGGTTTGTGAACAAATACTACAACAGTGGACTGAATGCCTTGGTCGATCTACAGCCAACAGCAATCAACCAGAGGGTGAGTATAACAGAATGAAATAAATAATTTATTTATGTGACCTATTTGCTTGTTTTGCACAGAATAATGAATCCAACTTGTACAGAGATAATGTTTTATCACAACATAGCCAAGGCCACACACTATTATTAAATACCTTCTGTTTTTTATTACCATTATCAAGTGTCCTGAAGACTTGTGCCACTCCCACACGTGTCTCCAATCCAGCCATGTGTTTCCAGGGGGCACTGAATGCTATTGCCTCCATCTCACTCCCAGCTCAAGCTCATTTATTAGACTTGGGTTTGGGGATAATCATGACTGGTTGCTCTCATAAAAGGCTGAAGTTGCCAAGAATGTGTTGCACATGCGTGTTGCCATGATATGGCGATACACCAGCTTTTGTGTCCTGACACACCAAGTAGAGGAGCAGATAACATTCCCTTAATATAACCAGTAGTCTCATTTTAATGAGACGCATAAAAATTTGAGTGTCAAGCATTTTAATCCCTGTTCCTCAAAGAAAGATTGGAAGGGATTTCTACATTGCTTTATATAATTAAATGATTGACGGTTGAAGGGTTACGCTGAAGAGGGGTGATCTCCGATCCTTCAGACGGCAACGCGTTAAGAACCATCATGCATCAAGAGCTGGTAAAACTACGAGCAATAAATTACTTTGGCAAACCTTTATGAAGTTACATTCACAAATACCACTTAAAACTTCACTTTGTACAATTTACAATGCTGCTTCTGGACATGGTTAACGGGGCTACGTTATGTCCAGAAGCAGCATTGACTTATCTGGGTACGGAAGCATCTAGGCCGGATCATCACCTAGTAGAAACGGGGATTGTGCTCAGACCAATAATTCTTTCAGATCTTTCTGTTGGAAGAATTTGACGTTGACTGCTGTCGTCCCACAGTTGCCAGAGATCCCCTGTTAAGTTCTCAGCCTAGCTTCTGTGGAGATTGTATGTTCTCCCTGTATCTTTGCACACTTCCTCTAGGTATACACTTTCCTTTTACATTCCAAAAAAGTGTCAGGTCAGCTAATGTCTCTTAAGTGTGAGTGTGTGCACACCTGGACTGGCAGGATTAAGTGGCTATGAGTAAAGGTTTGAATGAATGAATGAATGAAGGTTAATCATTATTTGAATTTTTGCTTCTGTCCTCCTTCAGATGAGGTCCGGGCGATCGCTAGTCTGATCGAGAAGCAGGCCCAGATCGTCATCAAGCAGAAGGAAGTATCCGAGGAGGCCAAGAAGAGGAAAGAAGCACTGCTCGCTCAGTACGCCAACATCACAGACGAGGAAGAATATCCTTTCTTGCTTTAGCTTGACTGCTACTGTGTTTCGTGATTGATTGCTGGTTGGTGTGATGTTCAGGTCAGGTGTTTGAATGGCTCACTGATCTCAAACTCTGTGACTCCTTAACAATCGCACTGAGGGGGACGAAGAGGAGGAGGCAGCAGGAGCCATGGCAATCCCCAGTGACAAATGTATCCTTTCTTCACACTCACACCCACTCCACAGGAGTCTCTTATACACCGTACACCATTTTATCGTGTGATTTATTCAACGACAGTAAATTCATTCATGGTTTGCTCGACTAAAGGTCACCGATAAATCACAGTTACTTCTCGTGTTGTCATAGCAACAACCAAGATGGTCAGGTATGGTTACAATTCTGGACTTTGGACCAGAAGGTCCAGGGTTCAAAGCTCTCCAACTCTGCTGAGCTGCCACTTTTGGGTCACTGAGCAAGGCCATTAATCCGTAATTTTCTTGGATTGTACACTGTATCAGATATAAGTGAAAGTGTATTTTTCAAATAAAAATACAGAACACTTGTATTTAACGTCCCATCAGAATCAGTGGTTGTTTGCGACAGAAGTGAAGTTAAGGCCTAATCACGGTCCGATTATTTGTTTTTATTTTTTCAAATCGGATGTGATTTTTAACTTAGCGGGACCTTCACACTGAGTGCACTACATTTTGTTTGTCTAAACTGAGCAGTGTTTCATTTTGTGTTCAGTATGTATATTTCTAATCTAGAATCTGCCACTGTAACTGGCCGAAACTGCAGTTTTTAGGACCTATCATTTACCACCTTCAAACCCGTTTGGTGCAAACGCTACTGGTTAAAAGTGAACTTGTAATAATGGCATGTGGTGATGCACTGGTCTCAACAGGATCATGTTTAAAATCCAGTGAGTTCTGGAATAGGCAGGTTGCACTCCTACCACACTAATTTCCTTCAGCGTCACCGTCAGCCCTGTTTAAGAACACCAACGTGGAGGAGGTGCTGAACCGGCGCCGTCAGCAGCGAGATCAGGCCAGGGAGGACGCTCAGAAGAAGAAAGAGCAAGACAAGATGCAGCGTGAAAAGGACAAGCTCGCCAAGCAAGAGCGCAAGGACAAGGAGAAAAAGCGCACACAAAAGGGAGAGCGCAAGAGATGAAGAGAAAGGAATCTTTGGCTATGGACTTTTACACTGAGAACCCCAAAACAGCGATTTCTTTACCGACTGCTCTATCTGTACCCGTGTCAGATTTTTTTTTAAAACATGTGCCACTCTGCTCTGCCAACACAACCTGGCTTATTAAAGCCTTAACATTTGCAGATTCAGCTTGCATCCAAGCATCTAAAGGCTTTTCAGTGAAGGTCCTGCAGCATTCATTTACTACTTCAGTGTGGGACCTTCTCTAGATTCAGTAAGGAATAATAACAGAATAATGTGTAAGGAATGAAGCTGGCGTTCACAAGGACATTTTAGCATCTGACAAACAATGAAGTGATGCCTGCTGCTAGCTTACTGTGGTTGTATTTTATGGGAAGACATCGCCTTCACCTTCTTGTAGTTGTTTTTGTTTACAGAAAGATCTTCCTGTCTAGGCTGGTTTTGAATTGGCAGTCAGCATGTTATCAAAAATCAGTTTTGGTCACCTTGGTTTAATTTTACTGCCCTTTCAACCGGTCTCATTAACATCCGGGGCTAAATATGCATCTTTGAAAGGTATCTAAAATGTCTTTGTTAATGTAGCACAATATTCTGTGATCTCTTTAAAGTAACAGTTCATGCATAGTCTGTATACAAGTATCAAACAAAAATTATCAAAAAGATTATCTACACAGTCATGCAAATGAGATGTAATTTAGCCTTCTGACTGTGGAAATCTAAAAGTGATAGACTAATATTAAACTGTGTGTTCAAGTGTTGTTAGTTTTTGTTTTGAGATTGTGTAACATGTATGGAGGTGTGCCTGCATGCATGCACAACCCCAAATCAAAAAAACTTGGGGACAGTATGGAAGTGCACATTTTAAAAAGCAGTGTTTAACATTTACTTTCAGTTTTTATTTTTAGTAAAATGTCATTGCAGAGTATGAATCTGAGATTGTCTGGGTAACCAGTATTGCATTTCAGACCTGCAACCAAACCAAATAAGTTGTGACAGGGGTACTTGCAATGAGGTAAAAAGTAATAATGATGTGATTTTGAAAAGGTGGTACTTTTGAATTGGTATAAAAGCAGTCCCCACAAAAGGCGTTAAGGAGCAAAGATAGGCAGAGGATCTGCAGTTTGTCAATAAATGGGTGAGAAAATGATGGAAATGTAAAACAAAATCAATAAAAATTGAAGTTTGGAGAGGATTTGCATATTTCTCCAGAGCAAAGACGAGAAGGTCCATGCAGAATTCTCAGCTAAAGTCTAAAAGCCAGGGTGTCATGACATGGTGTGTGTCATTCTGTGATGGCAGCATTAATGCAGAAAAGTACATTGAGACTTTAGTGCATATGCTGCCTTGAAGATACAATCACATTATATAAGGCGTGCCTTTAGTAGAAGTGTGTACTGAACCGTCCCCGTCAATAAAGAATGTGTGGGGAATTTAAGAGATGACTCAACTGTACTGTTACACACCTTAAGATTTGTTAAGATTAGTTGCAGGGACAGTGAAACACTTAATCATTTGGTACCCTCGCTGCCAAAATGCCTGTTAAGGGCAACAGTAAAATACGGTAAATGATTTAGGTCCCAACGTCTCTCTCTCGCTCTCGCTCTCTCTCTCTCTATATATATATATTATATTTATATATTTTTAAAAGGTTTTTTTGGTATTTATGTGCATTGTCTGAATTCACAGCGTGAACAGTATTAAACTGGAACATACAAAGTCTCAATGCTATAATTACAACAAAGCTTATGCTTAATGAACAATACTGTTTACATACTGTTTAGATCTAAACCAATTTTAATGATTTACAAACATTTTTCCCATCAAACTACCTTAGTCAAATCAAGAACTACAGAGCTGATTTGATATACGTCATTGAAAAATCATTTTATGCATGATAAAAATGCTACTTTTATTAGCTGATGGACTATTGAAAAAAAAAAGACTGCGAACAACTCTTTATGAAAGGACTTGAAATACGCATGTAGTTTGCGTACACACCAAACACATAAGCAGTTTTTTATATGTAAAAACTAAATGAATCTTTTGTCCTGCTTCATCCCCTTATTCCCCGTTTGTCCTTGTCTTTATTTGAAGCCTCTACAGGTGGCAGTGCATAGATCGCTGGAATCCAGACCAAGGGTCTGTTATTGAGATCAGGATTAAGCCTAATCTTAGTCTGAGAACCACTCAAAATGCAAGAACTACATTTAATTCACTTCGCTTTCTGTCCATTGTTCCTGGTAACATTTGAAAAAGACTGATTGCAGTAGCAGTTAGAACTGTAATAGACTGTTATTGTAAAATTAATAATCTTTATACAGGAGATTATTCTTGGGTGCCAGATTAAAATGTGCCATTTCATCAGCATGGAGGAGTAAATCTGGTTGTGAGCTTCAGCTAAAAAAGAAATCTTCCTCAATCCTTGGCATTCTCTTTAACAGTGTAACATGTTCAACAATTTCAGCACCTACTGAACATGTGTTGTTTTAGCGTACATCAACTGAGTAAAATATAGTATTATAGTTATAGAAATTAACTATAACTAAATCTGATACTAATATGAACTAAATCTTATGGCACTAGTCTCGTATTGGTACAGGTAGCATTCAATGATCAACGGTGCATCTTTATTTCCCCTTAAAACCACATTGATAAAAAAAAATTTAAGTGGCCAATTGACAGAAAAAAAGACACTGAAGCTGCTATGGTCCAGCATAATTTGGGTTAAAATATTTGGGTTCAGATATCTTTGTGCTGCGTGTGCTAAATTGCAAACTGGATGTTTTATTACCTGTAACAAAAAAACAGCAATAGAAGTCAACAGTGTGGGGTTTTGGGTTTTATTGTTACATAGTACATTAATTTATAACAAAAAGCAATGAAACAATCAGTAACCGAAACATTAAAATAGTCATCAGAACAATGACAGTGCCAGGTTTTCAAGCTGGCCACATCACTTTTATCCATTCTTCCCAGGTATTTGGAATAATTCCGTATCTAATCACATTAAATAAACAGAATCACTGATGAAATCTGATTTACCATAGACCTGCATTGTGACGTTAGCTACATCCACTGCAGAAAATTTCAACAAGATTAGTACTAATGATTGATATTTGTCATATCCTGACTTAAGATAGCCAGAAAAATGTAAAAACCGACGTTGCCTTACAATGCATGCTGACACGGCTATCTGGCATTCTTATCCAAAGTTAGAATACTGCGTATTGGGAATAAATAATACCACATATCAGAATCAGCAGAAAAAGACATTCTCTGGAAGAGAACACACTTATTACTGTTATTCAAAAGACAATTATTGCTCAAAACCAAAACAGTGTCCAATAAATAGGTAAAATCCAAGAAAACAGAAAACATACTGACAAGGTTATAAATACTGCCTTAACTTATTCATCTTGTGGGTTTGTTTCTTTGCGCTATAGTTAAATAAATTCAAGATAAGTTACTCAATGAAACTCTATCATGGTTTTCAACCTTACCTCTTAGCTACCACATCTTTAATGAATGAGCGATTACCTCAAACAATTAATTATTTTAATTTGTACTTCGAATAAAGAAGAAAGCCAGGGTGTAATAGGCTCACAATTACATTTTCAGTTATTGCAGTAATTTTACCTTTGTAAATGGATGGCACCATAGCTATTCACTAGCCCATCAGTGCTACGACACAGGTTCAAGTCCTAGAAGTGCCTTCTCATAATTGGCCCTTTCTGAGGAAGGGAAGCCCTGAGTAATGGATGTTATCCCGGGCGCAACTTTCCATGCACCCAATGAATTCTGGGATAGGCATGGGACACCCCTAGGGCCTAGACTCTGAAAGCGTGGGGTTAAATTGAGAAAATAAATGTTAAAATGTTAAGATTTAATTAGATTTGATTTTTAGATTAATTACAGTGTTACCAATTTACTAGTCATCTGTCCGTTTAGTAAGACATTCAGTCTCTGTCGTTCTTACTGGGGAAGTGAAGTTTCCATCCATGTCTGTGGATCTATGAGGTACACCCCTTTCTCATCGTAATGATTGTTGTTAGTGTAATGGTTGTTGTGTGTGCTTTTTTATACATTTTTAAAACAAAAATTAACACATTGTGACTGGTTATTACAGCACAAATGTAAAGGATAAGATCTGGTTGAAAATGCTGGAGTATTCTGACAAACAATTTCTGAATTTCATTTTTAACAGGGGTTTATGTGGCTCAAGAAGGTGACGATCTTATTATTCTTCAAACCTACTAACATCACATTCCCATTTCCCAATAATCGCTTATCCACAGTTTCAATGTGTTGTCTCGTGTTGTCTCTTCTCCTTTCTGACTACATTTCTCGATAATGTCCTGCTTTTCTCTAACTCCCTAAATCTTCCTTTCAGACTACCTCTTCTGATCTTCCCTCCAGCTCCTCTGCCTCACTTTCCCTCACTCTTTCTATCCTCCGATAAGCATTTTGTTCAAATGGCACACGTTGAGGGCCTCTTGAAATCCAAGGAAAACGGCTTAGTGATGATCTTTCTGCAATAATTTACACCCAGTATCCTTTGGAATAGTCGATCAAATGTTACCTCGAACAGTTAATGAGGTTGATAAATGCTACTGAACTGAGGATTCCATCTATTGCTCAGAACTGAGCCTACCATATCACTGCGCTCTAATAACTTACAAAACAGTATTCACTCACTTTACTGAGCACACCGAATCTCATCTGAGTGCCACCCGGTCCCTTCAAAGAGCTGCAGGCGTGTGCACATAAATAGGAACGCCTGCCTGGTAAGAGATCACATTGTGTGAACTCTCTCTGGGACCACCTGGTCTGGACTGTGGTACCCTAAATCTGAACGGGTGTCTTTTGCATCTTCTGAGCTGGTGTTGGTTTTGGGCAGAGTCATCTGCAGGGCACACCACAGAGCAGTCCGAGATTTCCTGGTGTTGCTGCACAGATCCTTCAGTGCACATGCCAACAGTAGGATTTCTAGAAAAGTAAACATAAGCAAGTACATGTGCACCAAATTATTTACCTTTTTAATGAGGAGAAAGAAACTGACAATTGTAAACTTTCATCTTGTTCTAATCATCTAATGACTGCCATTACAACACATTTCATGCAGTATTATGGTTAATCTTATAGGCACTCCTCATCATGTAATGTAACAAGCTGATTCTGTAACTACCTCTGTCCTCTCTGAGATATCCAGAACCCTGTTTCTGTCTGCTGATGTTAAGAAATTCATCCTTGCGTCGGGCCTGCGTGACATAAATGGTCTCCAAGTGCCTGTCCAATGCTGAACAGATATTAGCATGCAAAGGGAAACTCCGCAAGCGCTCCATTTTCCCCAACAGACTAACCACCTACAAAAAATGTAATAAACTATCAGATTAATCTTGTTATAATTACATATAGATAAATACAGCAAATATGTACTGCTGTTATATACATATATAACACTGCTGTTAATTTCTGGGGTTATGTACAACAGATTAAAAGGGCTCTATTTGGGTCGACTTTGGATCTAGCAGTTACCAGGTAAAAACATTTGAACAGTTCATTACATGACCCTATCTCCTAGCCTTCTACAAATACGATCAAAGATAGGACATAGGATATATGTGTTTACAGGCACAAGATGTACGTATCCTTCCAATTTCACCTACATGCAGGGCTTTAAAGACTCTTTGTTTAATGTTTTTACAAGAAAATTAGACATTATTTTGATTTCTTCTTATTCAGGAAAAAAGTGTACTTAAGATGTGGTGAAGATATAGAAGGCCACAGTTTACAATTTTAAACCACTGTTTCCAGTAATCTCTTTTCATGTTAGTGAACTAAAGGATTTTATCTTATACAAGTAAATGTGCCGTGATTTGATTGTTTGTGCTTCTCAAACAAAAATGGCTGCATCTTTTATCAAATGTAAAATCAATAATGGTGAGAAAATTGAATTATGAACCGATTTGTGAGCAGAGTGGATCGGTACACCTCTCAGAGTACATATAAAAATCAGCAGTTTACATTTAATTATGCCACAAACTGTTACTTATAGATATCAATCTTATATACGTATTACTGAATCTATGGTGCTGACTTTGGCCTGCTCTCGAAGCTGATCCACTATGAGCCTATCCACCCTGGATGGGTTAGGAGGCATCTTGGGCAGAGAGTTGCTGTTGACCATAGACAGGCGCTTGCCTGGGTAGCTCTGCACCAGGACCGCCTCTGTCTATGAGAAGAAAAACACACACATTTAACATATTGCTTTTGTATTTACTATAAATAATCCTACAATTATGAACATCACACTCACCTTCTTTCTTTCTTTCTCCAGCATTCTCCATTGTTCATAGCATTCATCCAGATAATGATGCAGCTGGCTTGTAGGAGTTCCACGACTCTTGCTCACTTTGGGTGACCTTAGGTTGGACCAAGGGAAAGGCCCATCGACTCCAACTGTGCTAGGCCCTATAAATTCTTGCAGATAGGGGTTTAAAGCAGAAAAATCCCCATCTGGCAAAGGTTCAGTCATGTTCAAGACAGGCATCAAGCCACCACAGGAAAGCGATGAGTGGGAAGGAAACAAGTGACATGGGTTCTGTCCAGAAACTCCCATCTGGTACAAACAACGAAACATCTGGGAAGACACAGGCTTTGTTTGGTTTGTGTTTACTCCACTGTCTCTGGACTGATTGGCATACATATTGCCTAGCACCTGATATGAGCTCTGAGGCAGACCTTGTTTCTTGTCTGCTTCTCTATAAAAGGTTTTGGGTTTTGCTCCAAACCACTGGGAAGAGTGTGGATCAGGTATTAAGCCTGGGCCAGAGGCTGACGACAACCTGCTCTTTTCTAAGTGCAGGTCAAAGTCCTCTCCATCTCCAGGGTCCGCTACATTCCTCAGACCTGCCAGGCCCAAACTCATGCCTGCATGACCCATCCTACCTTGTAGACTCATCCCATTGCCCTGCCCAAATTCTGCATGGACCCTGGGTACAGTCCTCCGCATCTGTTGTGAAGACAGGACAGGAACAAACTCAGCCACAGAATGTGACATAAGCTTTGATATCCCTTCAGAGTCATTGTTGATGCTGGACTTAAATGGAATCTTAGTCTGACTCTGGTAAATGCTTGACTGTCCAAAATGGTACTGCTGAAGGTTAGTTTGAGGGGTCCATGCTTCTCTCTGAACGCAAGTTTGTCTTTGGTAAGAATCTGGAAGGTTGAAAGAGGATGCGAACGGTTTCGGAGGCTGAAAATAGTCTGCTGGCTTCTGGCCAGGCTGGGAAACCACATCAGTGATGTAATTACTTTGTAAATATTGGCTTTTATTTGCAAATTCCAGTCCTCTCTGCTCCCTTAAGCTTTCTGTCATATCTCTCTTTGGAATATGAGCAGCAAATGCTGACGTTCTTTGAAAAGGGACATTCTTTAGATCAACAAGTTTCCCCTCCTGAACACTCATTCCACTGTTATGAGCTGATTCTCTAATATACATGTCTTCCTGCTCATCCATTAAAAGAGCCTCCATAGTACTGCCCAACCTGTTGTCTTGCATAGAAAACTGCCTGGTCTGTTCCATTTTTGCTATTTCATTCAGGTACTCAGCAAGTACATCAGTGGTGCTACAGAAGCTGCTTTCCTTCCCAGACACACCAAGCTCTGGTTTACCTAATCTGACCTTGGGAAACTGGGAATTAACAGCAGGTGGGATAACAAGGCCAGGAGGGGGTCTGGATAAATCTGGAACGGTTTGGGTAGAGGCATCAGATTCTCCATTGCAGACAGACAGCATCCAGGATGGGTCAACCGTTTCAAAACTACTGAAATCCTGGTACATATCAGCCATTTGATTGCAGTCTCTTTGTGTTGTGTGGATGGGCATTTTACCACTCAGTTTAGGACTGGGCTGCATTCCAGAGCTGGAAAGCATCTTTTTTGCATCTTTAGAGTTAAGAAACTGCAAGTTATTCTCCTTTGTGGAACTGGGGGACCACACAGCCTGAAGACCAGCTGATATCCTGCAGAAATTAATGTTTGTGTTGAAATCACCTTAATATACTTTGTTCCACTTAAATCTAGTGACAACTTTGTTTAGTTTGCAACACATTAAGCAAATAGTATTTAAATATCTGAAAAAAATATCATGGTCAGAAATTCATTATTACAAGTGGTAGTTAATTTAAAGTTATTTAAAGTGTCCCAGCAAAACAGCAAATTATATACTTAAGTTTACTCAAGTAAACACGGAAAGCTTTTTGAACAAAATGTTATAAGTCATACAGTCTATTACTCTGTATGGTCATAATTCTTGACTGTGGCTGATTCTCAAATATGATCTTTATGACTTTTAAATCATCTATTATAACAATTTAGAATACATTATTTTTCTTTTGACTTCTTTTTCTTTAAGTACATTACTTTTACTTGGGTACATCCTTTGGTTACTTGACACACCTCATATATCACACAAAGGGTTATCTAATATGTTTGAGTTTCATAAAGATACCATCCCATAATGAACCATCCCATCTCTAAATTACAGCAAATAAAGTGACTGATAAAATATTAAAACATAACATAGTTAGGCCTAACATTTTAACACATTATACAGATACTAACTCTTGGCAGAAGTAGGAGTCCACTGAATCACCATCATCCAAGATAGAAGACACTAACCCATAGAGATCTGCTTCACTGCCATAATTACTGCTGTCTACAAGACTCCTGTAACCAAAAAATATAAATAAACTTTGCTTTTTTTAAATTGTTCACTACATCTTAAGAAAAAAAAGACATCTTTTCTTCTTAAATGCACTATTTGCTTCAGTTATCATGATTAATGAATACGATATAATGTAAACTGTCACCAAGTCAAAAAATAATAATAATTAAAAAAAAAAAAAAAATATA
>JAUZST010092817.1:0-45247 GCA_034779995.1 Parotocinclus haroldoi
TATATATATACATTCCAAATAACTAATAAAGACATTTAATCTAGATCTCTATTCTAAAACAAAGGTTATTCATAGCTTGAAAATGAGCTTTAATTAGCCTGTGTGAGAAACACTTAACACTTTCTCTATACAGAAAGTGTCATGACATTCATTCCTCACTTTTAAATGGCAGTTTCTTCCAACTGAGCTTGGACACCTGGTGCCTCCATATATGGTGAGCCCTGCCTGGAGTTAATGACCTCTGCTGTGCCCACTTGTCTAGTGTCTGCCAATCTTATGTTACCTCCAGAAGCTCAAATGTGAGAATAAGACATGCTGACTTGCTAAGAATATCTTCTGACCCACAGTGCTAAATGCTAGAGGATACAATTGAGACACCCTGAACTTTAAAAGCTGGTCATAAATGAGCTGGCAGTTCAATCCTCAAGAGCTGCCACATCCGATTTTAAGATGGTAATTTGTATTAACTCTAGAAGAATAATCAGATGAAGTACAATTAATTGCAGTTCTAAAATGGTCTGCTAACATAATTTCATTGATGAGCTTGTTAGCTTGGGAGAAAACGTTAATGAAGACAAGACAGCTGATATCACTTCGTCATGCTGATGAGAAGTGTGAATTATGCAAATTATTCCAATGATCAATTTGAAGAAAAAGCAGTTTGGACATGAATAATGCTTTTTCCAACATGATTGGAAAATTGTGCACAATTTTACAAAGCAAAAGTGACTACCAAATGGCTTGGTGAACTAAACTGACATTTTGGATCCATGGCCAGGAAACACCACAGATCTTAATCCAAGTGAGAACCTGTGGTCAGTTGTTTATTGCTTTTGTTGTTAGTGGGGTATTTTTTTTATTCCACGTTTTACATTGACGAGGTCCAATATCAATCCCAGCAAACACATGGCACAGAGTAAGTGCTCCCCGGATAGTGGGTGTCGAGGACTTGGTGGAGGTCATGGTTGCAGTGCAGATCAAATGCAAATGATGCAAATAATTCCCTAACTGGCTTCTAGTTTTTCAAGTGGTTAATCATCCTAAAACTGCATCTCCCTATAACTGTAGATAATATGTAGTAGTTTAAAGTAGTTTTAAGTTAAATTTTGGTCCTGTTAGGTCATAATATTTAGCAATACTAATAAAATAAAATAAATTTATGCCACAGGGGTTTTGGATAATTGACTAAAGCATGACTTTATAGAAATAAAGTAAAGTAATATATATCAGACCAGCAAGCACTTAAATGTCTTTCACAGTATTTAACCATTGACGTCAAGAGTAAATGTGGATTTTTCAGATGCAGTGAAAAGAGGACAGTGTAAGAAAATGGTGCTCTGAAAATTAAACCAGCTGTTTCCAGTCATTACTGACAACTAGATACAGCAACAAGTCACGCACAGTTTATACATGTCAGAATATACAAAGCAGGCTCTTTAAGGAATTTGTGTCATATTAGCTATTATATTTTAGCCTCATATACATATGCCAACTCAGTACTTCAATCTTGGCCTAACTTACTTGGGAAATGTTACTTATGTTTCATACTTGACTGACAGCAGTAACACAATCTTTACTGAGTTTGTGACAGCTCGTGGATGGGGGGGCGGGTGGTGGTGCCTTTCCGTCAAATAAATAGCATGCTGACTGAGCAGGTCAATTCTACCACCAACTGGTCAAACACAGCATTATAACATGGTGTGTCTTCATTGTTACCAGCAGTATGTTCACAGAGCACTGATGCAGATAATAATATACACTTGGAGTGAAAAAAAACTCACTTTAACAAAAGTTGTAAGCATCTAAATGTAAACCTGTAAAGAACTTTATTTAGATTTATGTTGTTTTACTTTGCAAATATAGTAGAAACTTCAAGTGGGGTTGGGAGCAAGCACTTTATTTTAATTAAATTTCATGATATCTTATGGGCCAGGCTTAATCCTAATGCTTGTTTTAGCATGCACTCTGATGTTATCACTAGAAACATAACCGGCTATACAGGATATGTGGAAATGACCTGCTTTAACCTACAGTCTTAACCGCAATACAAGACTAATTTCCCAGACTGTATGAGATCAAAGCATTTGTCAGCAGTGTCTGTGCCTCAGGCTCCTTAGAGTATATTTATCCTGTTTAGAGTCTATGTGACTACGTGTCTATATTCGAAACAATGTTTGATAGTGAAAAAAGCCCTCTGCGTGGATTTGGTGTTTACTGGACCGGCAGAATTATTTGTTTCCCTCAGCCAGGCAGTGTATGAACGAATCTCTGAACTCTTTTTATTTGTTTTAGCTATGCATTAAGAATTTAAACTCGTTTATATATTCACGCTGACCCTGTTTAACCACTAGAGGGGGTATTGACTCGGGTTATTTGAAGGGGGCAACATGCCCCAAGCTTGCCCCTCTAAGGGGCTAAGATACTACTGTACAGTTTCAACATGTTGTGTTGCAGATGTTAGCCCTAATATGAAAAATACTGCTTAATGTTAGCATGTATTTTTGGAAAGAGTAGTATCAGTGGTCCAATAGTGGTTGACAGTGCTAGAGATTAAAGTGAACATAGTGGTCAAAAGTCAAGGATCTTAACAGCCACATAGATATATTTAACACTATTAATGTAAAACTTTTTTTATGTTGTTTGCAGTGTCAGTTAAGGTGTTTTATTTGGAAATTATGTATTGCATGGTTTTCCAAAAATGTAACCACATAATAAATCAGGCCGGCAAACATATCAAAGCATCACCAACTATTATTGGTATGCTTTAATGTGCCAAGGTGTTTTTTTGTATATGGAGCACTTCCACCAAAAACATCTTATTATATCTGGCATATCAAAAGTAGTGATAAATGGATATCTATATTCAAAAGAGATCTCAGTCTCCCACAAAACCATGGCAGTAGAAAAAAAACGTCCTCTGGCAGTCCAGAGATACTATCTAACATAGTGCTTTGTAAACCATCTCGGGTTATGCAGGGACAAAACATGAAAATAAAGAGTGCCTAAAAGTCACCAATGTGCCAGAAATGTGCCACTAATTTCTTGGCATTGTACATATTCAAAGTAAGCTACAAAGACTTACATGTCATCTTGGTTATGAGTGAGAGGATAGAAGATAGGGTGAGAAGATATCTATGACATATAGCCATGTTAAATTGATTTATGTTTTTACAATTTTTACAATTTATGTTTTTGTGCATTTAACACCAAAGTTTCCTAAATATAACAGTTATATTACAATATGCTACAGATAACAGATTATTTACAGTTCCACGTTTTGTGAAGGCAGATGAGGGTTGTTATTTTTTTTAATCCTCAGGGCTGTTGCCATGTAAAACAATAGTACTGTTTGTTGCAGTGGTTGCCCTACTGTTGAAAGAATATTTGCAATTATAGTCAAGTGAAGAAAGCCAAAGAAAAGATTAATAGCATCTGCATAATATTTCACAGAGATTTGTATCTGTAAAAACAGCTTTTTTAAATTCAGTTAACCGTATGACACAGTATTGAAAGCAAATTGTTCTCTTTTCATCAAATACTAAGGATTTAATAAAATATGTACAGGTAGGGACATTCTACAGGCATAATTATTACTGTATGTAAGTAGTCCCACACCTACACCTACCCATTACATTAACACATTAACAGGATGTTTGGCAATCTTGGGTGACCATACACCCTACTGAACATGCTTCTGTTAATCCCAATGAATATGTCACTTGCTACTCAATCACAATAATTGAGTTTGCATGTCATTAGCATTTCTTACGATCTTGTTTAATGAAATAAAATCAAATGCTTTTTGTAATTGCTTCTTATTCGATTTGAAATATCCCCCAATTTTTGTGAGCATTTTGTGTATATATGCATTGTATCTGAAGCAAGAGCCAATTTTTGTACTTGGTACAAAGTTAGTCTTCTAAATTTTTTTTTGTTTTAATGAGGTGTGCCTGTTTGCACCCACTCTCCAGAATGTAGGAATGGAGTCACATGTCAAGTGATTATCGTGTTAGAAATCACGATCACCTCTGTGTTATTATCTCATCCTGTCGGAATGCCTCTGCTCGCTATTTCTATTCCCCAAACTACCACACGTTTAAGCACTTCTGGAGCATGAAATTCCCAAAGTCAACTTTTCTCAAGCTGTGCATGAAGTACTGCTTACATGCTGTAGAGCTTTAGATGGGGCCAATAAAAGCCAACTCAACACTGTAAAAATACCTAAACCAACTGGACTTTAACAGCAGTTGTTAAGCAGCAGGGACATTACAGCTGGTTATTTGTTAGATCACGTAACAAATATAAAGGTAAGCTACCCACATCCAAAAATGGTCTCATCTATTAGCATTACCATCTTGTTGTTCACTTGGAGGGATGTGGTATACAACTGGACAGTTTGAACAAATTTTGGTAAATGCAGCTATTATGAAAATGGGAAGCTGGGGTCTACGAAGAAGTTAAAGTAGGTGGCTACACTGTGTCAGACCAGATTTATCAGAAGATATGTACAGCCTTTAATTCCATTTATTTTCTGTCTGTACAATTTCAGACCATTATACCACAAATGTTATATATATTGCTCACAAAAATCTTCAAAATGAAAATATCCCATAATTAAATATCCCCCAAGTTTAGTGAGTAATGTATGGCTTCTTGTATTCTTCTACAGTACTTTTCTTTTTCTACATTTTTCTTATTTTTCTTTATTAAATTAACTAACTAAAATAAGTACATTTCATTAACTTTTACATAAGATCAGTCGCCATAAAAAAGGCTTCCTCAAAGAGGTATGGCCAATTCCACGTGTGAAGGGGAGTGAAAACACTACAATAACCTACATAATTTAAAGCATCTTTGGAAAGCAAACTTTACCATGAAAAATGAAGATTATGAAAGCAAACCGAAAATCCAGACTTTTCAGTCAATATACATTAATTTATCTTCCCAAAAACAGGTAAGTTGAAAAACTGGATGTCAAGTCATCAGACTCAAGGTGGAGGGAGATGTAGCCAGATGATATCAGAAGTCATTTCAGTACAGAAATCACTGCAATGCATAATTTGTAAATTATTAATGGAACATTATTTAGAAAAATGTGAAATCTCCTTGTCTTAATGCACATCAGACCTATTCAAGGTATTATTAGTGGTATTAAAGTGAAATGTCAAAGAGTCAGGATTGTATTATTTCAAGCCATTAGTACACTGATCTAAAGGTTCCCTATAAAAAATAAACAAGCATGTACCAATTGACACCTTATTAAACTTGACTAGGTAAGTGAGAGCAAATGACTTCAAGACAAAGCCAGAAAAAGCACCATAAATATGATATCATCAGAAAGTCTGTAAGACAGAGCTAAAGTCAGGGAACTGTCTTTAGAATAATCTGGATTTCCAAATGCCTAAATACTGATAACTGAAGGCTAAAATAACATTTTAGGATTTACTTAGATGTACATTTTGATGGACATATTTCTGTCATACGTACTACTCACTCGCCATGGCCAATTCGGCAGCACAGGGCACAGTGCGGGTACCAATACTGGAACACGAACATACATAAACACTCACTTACTCGCACCCACACCATTTAGACATTTAGAGATGCCACTTTACATTTAAACGTAAGGAGAAACCCAAGGAGAGTACCTATAGGAAAACCCACAAACACACAGAAAGAACACACTGAACAACTGAACTGAACAACTCTGCAAACTAACATAATGTAATGCCTTTTTAAAACTATTACAGGGTTGTTATTATGCTTGCGCATTTTGATAGTATATTTAGCTTTCAGGCTCACATCATGGATGGAAGGATTGTGTGATTTTCTTTTTCTTTTTTTTGTACTAGAGATACATGCTATGGGTTGCCTGAGGAATGCTAAAGCTAGTCAATATGCTAAGCTAAGTCCTGGCTAGCCCTGTCTATGGGTATT
This sequence comes from Parotocinclus haroldoi, assembly GCA_034779995.1. Classification (NCBI taxonomy): domain Eukaryota; kingdom Metazoa; phylum Chordata; class Actinopteri; order Siluriformes; family Loricariidae; genus Parotocinclus; species Parotocinclus haroldoi. The sequence goes on from JAUZST010092817.1 coordinate 5,938, forward strand.
AGTTAAAATGAAATTTCCATCTGCATCAAAAATATCAAATGATCAAACAGTCCTGTGTAGTACTTCGGTCTCGTGTTTTATTTCAGTTGGTCTAAGACACTAGAGGCAAGCTCCCTAAGAGCAAAAAAACCCAAAATGAAATTAAAAATATCTATTGTAGAAATTGCCTCACAGCAACAAATGACAGTGACATGTCATTTGAAGTTTTTATTAGATCACTAACCATTATAAAATACACAGTTTCTTCAGCCCAGTCAAGGACATTTTAGGATTTTTGATCTAAACTTTATAAGTCCTCTAACCTGACTTTGCCTTTGGAGGAGCTGCTCCCTTTACAAATAAAAGCTTTGTATATCCAGCTACCGGTAGAAGAATAACTGAGTCATGATCAATCGTTAACTTAAAAGTATCTGCAAAATATACAGTCATAAAACTAAGACACAACAAGCTATTTGTTAATGTCTGCCCTACATGTGTAAATTAAACTCTTTAATTTGCTTTTTTAGTAGTTTACCCTTCGTTTATTAGGTTTCCTCTGCTATTATCAACGCAGTTTCCTCTAGTGTTTGGTTTGGTTAACCAATGTTTGTAACAGGCAATAAAAAGGTATTTTCTTTATTTTTGTGTTGAAACTTCAGGAACCTCTACTAACACAGGCACCCTCTCTCTCAGCATATTTTAGTAAAAGCTTGTTTCAGGTATGAGAGACGTTATGTGGCAGCAGCGCTTTCCCGAAGTCCTAGTGCAGCAAATTTTATTACTCTGTTAACATGAATACAGCAGAGTAAAAAAAAATAATTAAAATTAAAATACATTTGGGGAGGGAGATGGCGTGCTTGATTCATTCTTGGGGTGGTTATAGACTCTTCATTACATGTCTAACGATGTCATTGCTTAAGATAAATTAGTATTGTTGCTACTTGTGGCATTCCTTTTTTTATTTGTACTATAAAGTTAAATGAGCTCTTTACAACACAATGCAAATAAGTGTTATTTTGGAGAATTGTTCAGGAAGGCCCTATACCCCTATTAATCCTTTAGACTGCTAGTGTGTGCCAGTGCATATAAAATATGATCCCATTTTGCAATCTAAACATGCTGACATGAGCGTGTGTAGTATAACCTCTAGACTGAATTTCCGTGTTTGTAGTCTGTAATATACTCTGTGCTTTTCTCTCCAGAATTGCTCATAAAAGTGCAGTCCAACCAGGCTAGAATAAATGGAAAGAGTGAGACTATGTGGAATGTGGCATAAAAGTGGCCTACAAAGCCTGACAGATCAGCCACTTAGAACACCCCATTCTAAGTCACATGCAAAGCCTAGAAATCAGATCCGAATCCACATGCTAGCACTCAAACTTGTCTATGCAATTGATAGAACCGTGTTAGTACAATGAATTTGTAACAGTGGGTGTGTTGTACTTTCCCTGTTTATGTATAGTAAGAAAAATATTGTCCTTTATGCTCACAAACTAATATTTCAACAACATTTTATTTGATCATAGATCATGCAAGTTCTGATTGCAACATTTGACTAAACTGGGTCTTCTTGTCAGCATAATTTTTAACATTATTTTTCCATAATGTAGTTTTTTCATGGCTCAGAAGTTATAATCATGTTCAACCATGCTGTTAGATGATACAATAAAGTTTGGACATTAGATCATTGATTAGACATTATTGTGAGGTAGCTGTATGATGTTAGGCACCTTTGTAGTGTCATGTTTGCAATTATCTTATTAAATTACTTTACCGTGTCAAGATATATCAAGTCATATAAAATGTGAGGATTATTAATTAATTTATTCGTTCATTCATTCACACATGCTTAGCCTAGTCAGTTTAGTGAGAACCTGGTGCCTAGCTGGTGGTACAGAGTACAATGCAGGGACAACCCTAGAGGGCAATTTGGAAACACCAATTAATCTAACAAGCACTTATTTGGAATGTGGGAGGAAACCGGAGTCCCCAGAGAAAACCACAGGAGCACGGGGAGAACATGCAAACACCTCACAGACAGAACCCATTATCGGTACTAAACCAGGGATTTTAGAGCTGTGAGGTGATAACCACTGCACCATCATGCTGCCCATGTTAGGATTAATAAGCATTACTTATTTAGCTAGTCTTTTTAATGGCAAAATGTAATTGGCTAAAGCAACAGAATTTTCCATCAGATTATTGTTTGCTTAATTCTGTTTTCAGCTTGAGCTAGATCCTTCATGGGACACTGTTATGATGATGTGTTGTTTTTTGTTCCTATCCTTTTTTCATTCCCGCCTGCAGCCTTGAACTTTATTCAAGGATTATTATTAGTGTCAGCTTTTTCCCACAAAATCTTGTTTGTGTAGAGCCTTCTAGATAGAAAATGAAATGTTATGCTGTCTTACTCCAGTTGTAGCATGTTGAGATAAACTGCACATCTGTGATGTATCATTAACATTAACGATATGTGATACATTTCAAAGGAGACAGGTATTTGCCAAGTACTGTGTTTCTGTCCCTGTGCAGATCTGTGAAGACGAGATGTGTGTGTAGTTTGAGAAGAGAGAGAGAGAGAGAGAGATACTTGGATACTTAGATACTTAGTTTCAGAGTATTTCAGTGGTGTGTGTTCAGTAGATAGGAGGCAGGGTGTGTATATGAGGGAGTACAGGCCAATGCATTCCTTACATCCACAGTCATGGGTCAGCCCTTAGCTCTAAATGAAGACTGGAAATATTTCCTGTGACCAGCAGAAGTTGAGGTGAGGTGAGATGAGATGAGGGAGGAGAAAGGAAAGATGCAGGGTCAGGGGTTGCATATGTGCATATAGAAGCCAACATTCATCCCTGGCAGCACAATAGAGCGTTGAACATAAAATACCCATACTTAAAGTCAAATGTTTGGTGTTTGAAAAGAATTGCAAGCACATTCAGCAAGGGGCTTGGTTTTCCTGACATGGAAAGAGGGATCAGAGTTATTTTATTAGGACTATAGAGTATAGTTTAGTCTCACAATAATATTTGAATGTACAAACATACTGTTTGAATGGAAATTTGTTTCTTGATCTGGACATAATTAATTAATTAATTAGTTTAATCAGTTATTTCTCACTGATAGTAAAATATTTCTTGGTGAAAGTAGTAATTGCATTATGCAGCCTTAACTTGACTGAAATGAACAAGAAGGAATGTAAACTAGATATTGGGTTTGTGTTTTGGAAGTTCAATGTTATGCACAAAAGTTGTATTGCAAATATGTTTTAGAATACAATGAAATTATATTTAAAATTGTGTACCCAGACACAGGAAATGTAACTGAGTTGCAGCTTTCTCATTTTATGGAATATGAGTCCATGTTAAGTCAAGTCAAGATTTATTTCTATAGCACATTTTACAATGGAGAATTGTTTAAACACAGCTTTATAACATATATTTATTTTATAAGGAAAATCCCAAAATGAGCAAGCCTAGAGTCACAGAGGTTAGGAAAACTCCATAAACACCATAAGGAAGAAACCTTGAGAGGACCAATATGCCTTTTTAAAATGACTTTACACATAGCTTTTGTTGTGGACTGGAAATTATCACTGCATATTACAAAGAATTAACAAATGTCAACATACATGACATACATGACATCACGTCTACATCTATATGCCAACATAATTTTCCTCATAAAATAATTATCAATATTATTCATTCTTATCGCTCTTAATATTATTGTCTTTTCTGCTCAATACTAGTCTCAGGAGAGCCAGTGCCTAGCCAGTGGCACAGGCTGCAAGGCAGAAACAATTCCAGACAGGGTGTTAATCTATAGTAGGGCATAAACACTCATACAATCATCCACCAAATAACCTAAACTGTGTCTTTGGAATTTGGGAGGAATGACAAATGGCTTATATCTTTGTGCTGCATGGTAGAAAATGCCCAGACAGAGACATTTTGTGCTGTAACTTGGACCTCCCAATTCGTTCCGCTCTGTTGAGGATGAACAAGAAGAGTGATGGCATTCTCAGTATGGCATCTCCACCAGGTCCTGCTAAATAATGGGGGATGTGGAAATGCAGTCTAGGACTACATGCAGGACTTTACTTATTTCAGACGATTATAGCTTGAAACGACACCACAAAAAAAAAAAAACATGACCAGGGATTAGGATAAGAAATGTGACAAATGTGACAAAAATTCACTAAGTGATGCAGCTGTGTTGCTGTTCGTCTTCATCTAAACATCGTCCATACAAGGAACACTGAATCACTCATGTGTTACTAGAAGAAATACCAAAAGTCCCAGTTTGTTAAGACTGTGTTGGTTTGGTACAAACAGTTTACAAAGACTCTTACATTGTGGATTGCAAATTTGTGATTAATCTCATGCCTTTATCTAAAGGCACATCTGACAGACAGCAATGTTGTTAATATTACTATTATTAATTTTATTATTGCCACTAAATGTAAAAATGCTTTGGCTACTCCATACTAAATAGAGTCATTCTAATAAAGCTACTTTATTACTAATTTGAAATAGAATTATATCTAATATAGTAAACATGGAAGTAAAGCTTACAGCCACAAGTGTAGTATCATGAAAACATCAAAACACTCAGAACAAAACATCGGTGGCAGCTATCTTAACATCTGACCTTCAGGCTTATTAACAAGAACATCAGTATCATAGCTCCAGTGTAAAACAATAACCTTGTACTTAACGTCTTGTGTAATTGACTGCCTTTGAAGCAACCAAATGTGTGCACATTTTCTCTTTTTGTTGAATGTGTGCACATTTAAAGTAAGCTATCACACACTTGGTAAGGTACAACGACATACCTAAAATAGAGTTTCTTCTTTGGGTGATTTTACTAGGAAAAGGTTAATATCGCAGCCAATATAATACTAAATGTTCTAAGTCAATTAGAAAAGCAGTACTGTAGTAACTCACATAACCACTAACTACAGCCAAGGTTTGAGGAATTCAGATAAGGTCAAAATTTGATGAATGCATGGATTCACCCTTCCTTATATCAACAGTTCAGGCTGTTGGTGGTGGTGTAATTGTGTGAGGGATGTTTTATTGGCTTCATATCTTCTTGGATATTACCTTTGACCCCATTAAGATCAATTGATCATTATGTAAACTCCACAGCCATGCCTCTATGGCCACGGTCATCAACAATACTCCACAAAACTGGTGTATGTATCTTTTAAAATCTACTGCCAGCAGGATAACACGCAACATCATAAATGAGTTCACTGTACTTAAACAGCATCCACAGTCATGAGATCTCAATCCAGCAAAGCAGCATACTGCAGGGTATAACCAAAAAATTTACATCACCCTTTTTTGGAAGCAGTTCAGAACAAAACTGTGTTCAACCCTTATTTACATAATTTAAAAAAAAACGGACTAAATAAAAAAAAATTGTACTATGGATATGTATCTGTGCTTAATATTTCCACAATAAAAGGAGAAATATGTCAGAGGATGCCGACAGTTGTTTTTTCAGGGGGCGGAAATGAGAAGAAAATTCCACTTGTGTAGTAGGTGAATTTTCACATGGTGTACTTACAGGTACAAACAAATTTATTGGCATTACACTACCGATTAACTTTGTTATTCTTATGTTGTATGTAAGTTCACTCTGTTCTCTAAGTGTGTTCAGATGCCCTATGTGTCCTAATTAAACTGCTCACATAAATTATGGGATATTTCATTAGTAGAATTTTCTGTGAGAAGTGTACATGTGAAGCAGCTCAAAGAGGGGAAATGGCTGGCTCCATGTGTTTAACAGTATTAACCTTTAACAGTCTAGATTAGAGTGGTATTTTGTTATGAAGAAATGTGGATTAAGTGGAAACAAAAGTAAAAGAGACAGTCTGGTGTGTCAAGTGTGTCACTCATTCTGAGGAGTTGTGACTGGACAATGAGTGAATCTCCGTATGATCAATTCCAGCCCTGCATAGTAGTAGTACTTCTTCCACATACTTAGTTAAGAATTTACACCAGAGCAAGAACTATAGATTCAAAATCAAAATTGGCCATGGTTCTTGGGTTTCTAAAATGCTCCTCCAGTGAAATGCACCTTTAGAATATAATGAGGGTTTGAAGAAAACTGGTTGAACAGGTACTGTAAAGTAGGTCTAAGTAAGTTTTGTAAGTCGCTCTGGATAAGGGCGTCTGCTAAATACTGTAAATGTAAATGTAATTGATTTTAATGAGTTAGTAGTTCTAAAATTACAACAAAATAGCAACATGATATGATTTAATTTGTCACAAAATATATGAGTGTGCATAGAGTTGTGTAACTTGTCCTGAGGCTTAAAATCTCTGAGTCAGGTTGTAGGTTCTCCTCTGTAGGGTCAGGTGGAAGCTCTCAGCTTTTCGGTTTAGGTTATGATAGAAGGTGTTCTGACTTGTATCTCTGTTGTCTTACTCGCAGTCAGTAATCAATTAGAGGCTCCACATATGTCATGTCTGAGTTTCCTGAATAAAGAGGGTGATTTAACAGCACCTGTGGTTTCGATGCTGATTCAAAAAATTGACTCACTGGACAAGAAATGATTCACCTATGACTGAAACGTGCCTAATAGTGCAATAGCTTCACAAGTTTTGATGCAAATTTCCTGTAGACTGTGATTTTTTCCTACTAAACGTTTTGATACAAATACTTTCTTCACTCTATATTGTTTGGTGTGCCTAAATGCAATCACACATTTTTGCAAATCCTTAGCATCTGCTTTGCATCCCATTTTCCACACATTCATTATAATGTACCACTTCTTCTCAATCTATACAACCTGTTGCACACCCGGCAGGTATTTATTGCCAGATCATCTTCACGCAACACCTATTTTTTGTCCAGAGAGTATATTTCAAATGTTATGGCAGGGTGTATTTTTAGTGATAAAGTCTATTGAATTTATTGGCGTATATGACATTCACTGTATTTTTTAAATCTCCAATCGGGATCATTTCTGTATTTGAGTATGATCTCTGTCCTTTTGACATTTTGCTAAATAAAATATACATAAACATATAAACAAAACTAGCTGCAAAATAAAAACACTGTAATTTGTAGTTTTTGAGAAAGCATTAGTTGATGTTTGCATGTTCTCCCCGTGTTTTTAAGGTGCCCTACTGAGAGTTTGTGTATGAGTGTGTGTGCCCTACAATGGTTTGGTGCCCTTTCTAGAGTTGTTCTCGCCTTGCATCCTGTGCCACCAGCTACACATTATGACCCTGATCAGGAATAAGCAGTTAAGAAAACAAATATACTAGTTGAATCCACTGATGACACTTGATCTGTCATTTTAAATGCCAACATGTTCTATATCTTTAAATCTTAGTTATAAAAACGATCATGTATAACATAGAAGCTGCTTTATTGTATTAGCAACTGTTTTGAAGGCATGTTTCATTTCTCAGAGTCTTTAAGTGTGTTACTTCTAAGTATTCTAAAGTGCTACAATATCACATTAAAACAAACTAAACATTAATGAACTGACTTTATTGACTGCTTCATTTAATGCCATATAACACATTAATGTCAATACTGTTATTTACTAATATTTAGAAAAATTTTATATTTTACCATTACTCACAAAAACACTTATGTACTACAAACTACGTGGAGTATTAAGCAAGCTGTACGCCTATTTCGTTCCAAAATTCAGATTCAACAGGTTTGATTCTAGTTTTCTGTAAAGACTAAGAGTCCCAGATGTGTGGCACGTTTATATTAAGATATTAAGTATCCGCAAAATTCCTTCGAATTAATCATTTTTTGCATTTTATGAACAATGACGTGATGTAAAAGTGTTTTCATGCTACCAATTCATAATATTCAACTATTAGATCCACGTGCCCAAAACAGGGTTGACAAATGAACACAGAAAAAGCCCATAGAAACACTTAAATACGTTTTAAATTGACAGCATTCTGAGATAGCCCAGTAAGCATTTCTAACAACTGAATGTGTCTTATTTAATGTAAGCGAAATGACAAAATATGTAAACATTTAAAAATTCAGAAATGTGTCCTACTTGCAGACTGTGTGCATCCTTGAATGGGTATGTAGAGTTGTGTCATTTCCCTCAAATTGTGCTGTGTTGTGCGTTCTGGAAATGAGGTAACTTTTCCTGTTTGTGTTCATGTAGGATAGCCAGCATTTGGCTAGGCTGACTGTCGCTCCTAAAGGAAAATGTAAATCCAAGCTGACAATTTGTCTTATGAAATCTGTGATATTTGACGAGTACTTTCGAACTACTTATTACTTTTATCCCTTCATTCTTTCTTAAATAACACAGTGTCTGATGACCCTTCCCCTGTGTCTCAATAATGTCCTTTCTTTTGGAACTGTGCCATAGCAGGGATCGAGTGTCGGACAAACACATGATAGCCCTGTTCAGTATATTTTCTTGGTAGCTATGAATAAATGAAATATATTCATTTATTGACTAAAACTTTTTTTTTTATGAAAAATAATAATAGATTTAGATTTACCCATTATTGTCTCCTTGGAAAATAAGAATCAAGCCATGATATCACTGGATAAAGATTCAGCATGAAACTCGCCTTTGAGCTAGCAAAGGGATTTGAAGCAGAAACATTTGCATTTGAAATGACAGGGCATGTCAGGATAGATGTTGTTCTGTAGAATGAATAGTAAAGACTGCATGTTTCCACTATGCAATTTGTCATTATAAAGAGCTTAATAGCACTCCAGACCTGAAAGCTGTGTTGTTTCCCATAGTAACAACTTGGTGTTAATGATGTGTGTATGTGTGTGTGCGCACAATACAGCCCAATGGGAGGCACTGGAAACAAAGGGGTGTGTAGTGGGATGAGAGTTAGTGGGACTGACATTGCAGATGGTTTGGCATTGCATTAACATTACATTAAAACAGACCTAAAAAGGCACTGTTTACTCTATTAGGTGCTGTTGATATTGCTATTAGGGCCAAAAAGAGTTTTAGTAAACTCTAATAAACAATTTGTAGGTAGAATATCTTTAACACATGTACATGTTTATCACAATGTTGCTTTTTTGTAAGAGGCAAACTTCTTGACTGTTTTCTAGCAGTAAAATCCAGCACTAAGCCTTTAAGTTTACAAGCAGCAAGTACTGAAAGCAGACACATCACATTTTAGTGATAGAAAAGCTAAAACCTGGCCTAACAGTTGCAGCAGTTACTGTAATTGTAATGTACAGGTTTATTCCACTGCACAAAATGCAATGAGTTTTGGGACTGAGTTTTTAAACTGCATTGTTTCCCTGTGCATTAAAACATGAATAAAACCTAACAATAAGAAGACAGGATTAGAGGCACCGTATGTTCCAGCTACATAATAGACACAACATATAAACATAAACACGAAGATAAACATAAAAAATAAATGACAGCATCAGAAAGTTTAACTGGTTGTTAAGTCACTGTTTTATTTAAAACCAGCTCAAATGAATTCCACATTGCACCAGCACAACCAGCATTTTATGTGCGATGTTCTGATATTTCAGTGTTCCAAATAAACAAGGAGTTTTAGTAAGGTAACAGCAATATTTGCAGTGTTGTTCGTGTTTACTCAGATTTTCATCAGCAATTGGTTGGACTTTGCACAGGAAAAAGAATCACATGAGGATCTTAATTTCTCTGGAGCACCTTCTATACAACAGTATGATCAAATGGAAAAAAATGAACAAATTTTACTCAACGTTCCTGTCTCTCATGCTGTGCACAGATACGACAAAATATTGTACACGTTTATCTGCTGCTAAGAGAAACTGAGCCCTCAAACTGAACTCAAAAACACGTCAACCTAACTGATCCACTGATTTAACATGAACAATGTGTTTTCCCCAATAAAACATTTCTTTCAGAATTTAGCCAATACTATACTTTTCATTTCACGTGTGTCTACATTTATTGTCTTTTATACAGCCTTTAGTCAAGAGTCAAACAAAAGTATAATATTTTTTACATAATGAAGCTCATAGCTGTCTTCTCTAATACATTTTATTCATCTGGAAACTAGTGCAGCTCATGTGGCTTAGAGATAAGAGCCAGCTGCTGTAAAAAGCAGATCCTGAGATCCTGGATTCAAATCCTGTTTTTTTTTACTCCAGTTTTGTGACTTTGTTAAAATCAAATAATCTTTCCTTTATGTCTTTTTTAAGGAATTTTGGTGGAAATGTTGGTTACAAGGCTGATCTGTGAATGAAACAAAAGTGAAAATCAGAATTAAGTCTCTCATGAATGACCAACCACTGAGCAAATCTTTATCTGTGGGTTAGTATCATGTAATATAAAAGCAAATTTAAAAAGCACAACAGTCAGTGAGATTTGGCATCTGTAATTAGAATTCAGCCATTCTAGGTTGTATAACCAATAAGCCAATCATAATAGAGAACAGCATTCATATAAATTTGTTTCATGTTTAACACGAGAATCGTATTGCTATCTACATCAGTGATAGGTCAATCACTCTTACCCCCCCCCCTCTTACTATGAGTTTGGAAAGAATTTGCAAACATGTTAGTGGGAAATTATCTAGAGCTACAATGACTCCTGTTTGGGCCAGTTCCCGTTGTTTGAATGTGCAGTGGAAAACTCTAATACAGGTGTGGCTGAGGGCTACTTTCCTATCAAGGTCAATATCTACACAAACTTGTAAAAAAAATAATTTCAAACCATTTACAAAGGAATATGTGTTATTACACATTGTGCACTGGTAGGTTACTGCTTCGGGGACTAAAAGCACATGACGCATATATTATCTGATTAGTTTTGAATGGCAAATACTGTAAAAAATAAAAATGCATAATAGCATATGTAAAAATAAATCAGTTAAATAAATAAATAAGTTCAGAATGCTAATGCTTTCCATTTTAAAGCCTCTATCCAGTACAATTTACTATAAAAATACAAACTTTTAGAAACTCCATGTGTATGGCCTCAGTTACACCACTGATTTGCTGAATATAATCAGCTTATAACTCTGTGTTTATGTCGAAAGAAAAATCCACACATAATTCATAGTGTTCTTTTTTTTACATTGGCTCCATCCATAGCCTGATTTTGTAACAAAAAGAAGAGAAGGACTAAGATGAGACTGAGATCTGCTGAGGGGACTAAGGGCTGAAGAGGTGGATTAGTGGCATGGGGTGTAGGATATCATCTTACAATTCCCTCAGGAACAGCCACATGACCTCACAGAGCTGGAAAAGGGCGGGGGAAAAGATGTTGAACTGAGGCCTGAGCTCACTCAATGAGAAACACATGCCGAAACGACAAAGAGAGGGAGGAGAGGAGAGGAGAGGAGGGGAGGAGGAAGGCTGTGACTAAAGTATGTCATTCAGAGAGGAGTGAGCACTCTGTGGGTCGCAGTGCTGGGGAAAGGACCTAGGAGGAAGTTTTGATAGGAAAAGTTCTAGTGTGGTTAACACAAAGGAATACCAAAAAATATTGAACACAAAGAACTGCTGATTCAGCTCTACTAGTCCAGTAAAGACATTGTTGTTGGACAGTAGGGAGAGGCTCAGTCCACAGAGCAACGTGACAGACAGAGGCAAGAAAGATGTCAAGTGCCATACTGAGACGAAACTCCAGCAAGAAAGGCTTGCAGAACCTCCAGAGGTAAGCAGATTGTTTGAATTAGGTTTAATTTCAACGTTTAGTATGGATTTGTATTTGCAACAACACTTAGACGAGCTCAAAAGGCAAAGAGTGTTGGACATACAGTCTTCCTTCTTGTCCTGTGGAACATAACCAGATTAGTTATTTAAAGTACAGATCTGAGGATTACATTTGTTAACATACTCCAATCCCTGTTGTTAGAATGTATAATGGTTGACTGACTCTTTTCTACCTTACGAGTTTTGTTCAGCTTACCCCTGTACAACTATTTTTTATACATCAAGTATTGTGTGTAGAATCATTTCGGGTGGTTTATTCTCAGAATTGATGGCCACATTTGTAGAACCTTGTTGTTAGAGTCTTTATCCTTGCTACTTTTGGGCCACTATTGAATAGGTGCAGAGTTTCACTGATTGAAATTTGATGGCCATCAATTGACCTTTGCTTGAGGCACTGAGAAGTATTAAAGGATTTCCCCATTCTGATAGTGGACATCCAGGTTAAATGGTTTATTTGGAGAAAAGATTAAGATAGTCATTCAGTTTACTGTTCTAATGATAATGCATATCATTTAATTCCAAGGGCATACCTTCGGTGGCTTTAATAACCTTGGAAAAATGCAATGTGGTGTACTGTTAGTACTCAATTCAGTCACACAAGTGAACCTGTAAATCAGGTTTATTCTACCCTAATGAACAATATTGGACTTGCATAGTATTGTTTTGCTGAAAATATATACATATTCACCAATCTCTTTGCTAAAGATATGGCAAAACCCAAAATATAAATTAAAGTACGTAGGAGTGAAAAGTATGCCAAGTACACCATTGTTTATATTTCCAGAAAGGCTTTAGATTAATCAGGTATGGTTTATAAAGAAGTTTTTTGAGAAGACAGGTTGCATTGTAGACAACTGATTAATATTTTTAGGGCTTGTAAGAACTGCCAAAGCAGTCCATTCTCACAGTTTCATCACCAGCTGTTCACATGTATGTAGTATCTTCTAAGTTGTGCATACACTTTTGAGAACTTTTTCAGAATAAATTCTTCATATGATTTTGTGCATATTAATTGATTACTAATACCCCAATGGTAAGATATGCAAAGCCTAAACTATTTGTATAGCTTATATTCTGCAATAGAAATATTTTTCAGCATATCACTACTCCATCATGGAAATGGAATCCTGTACATGAAATGGGATTTGGATGATGTATTGGTAAAATGCAGCAGTGCCTGGTCATGCTGTTAGCTTATCAGCTGGAGCCACTGAGAATAACAGTGATGGGGTTTTTTGCTCTTTCGGACATTCACAGGATTTCTGCTTGGTTAAAGACAACAGTTGCAGCTGTTAGAAAAACTATTTCAAGCATTCTTAAAATTTGTGAGTTTTGTCGCATTTACTACCACTACACAGGAAACATGGAAGTGGGTCATAAAATAAACCAGATAAGGAAGAAACAGAGTGAAACCAGGACTGAAAGGCAAATAAAGCATGATCCTGTGCTCAAGGCCCATTCATTAATATGTCACTTAAGCAGTCATGGGGGTGATGTATTGCTGACATCTGGATTAAATCACTTGGTAAAAATGGTATCTGTTGAAATAGCTTAGCTTTGTAGCTTAGCTTTTGGATACCTGCCTGGTCACCTATAACAGTTTCCTGATCTGTGTTGGTTTTGATCACTTAGCAAGGACTGAGCCAAACTGATGACACTGGTGATCAGTGTTCCTTTATGTTTAGCATAGACTTTTGCTTTGCTTTGTGTCATTGAAAGCTGCTGAGAAAATTACTATGATTTTTAACAACGAGATGGAGTAGAGACTAATTCATCTCGTCCAACTCACTGCCCCACAAGAACAGACACTCATTGTGGAGACAGCCATGACCTAGCTGATCCCTGGCTCATACTCTGCCCCCTCTTCTGTTTGCGATACTGTGATAAGACCTGCAGGAATGCAGAGAGGTAGGGGGGCAGTAGTGATTGCATTAAAGGGGCAATAAACTTTGCCATCTCCATGCTGGAGTGGTTTTCCAAAAGCTGGAGGTAAACAGGGTTGAAGGTAAACATTCACAACACCAGGTGTTTTAGAAACCTGATCTCCAGTTTCTCTGTTGCAATTGGTTTCATTTTTGTTTCTGTAATAGAATGTTACAAGATGTCCGTGAATTCCCCCAATGCAGGCCAAATGTTTTCATTTATACTAAACTTTTTGCAGAGGCTTTTTTTTCTGCTAGACAAATTTGAGCTTGTGAGTTTTCTTGACTGTAGTCGAGTGAAATCAAGGTTTGCCCTCTGCCACGCTCTGAACACTCAGTTAGAATATGGTAAGCGGCATTCATTGGACTTTGCTCACACTTCTAGACAGTCTGAGTCATTTGTTGCTGTTAAGGAACTGGTAAATACAGACAGTATGATATGTTAAGATACATCCACTATTAGAGTGACATCTCTGTTGGTGAGAGACACACTCTATTATAACCTCATCTTTTTCACTTTAGAATTACAAGGGGGTTGATGCAATACTTAGTATGAATTGTTGTAAGAAGATTTTCCACATGCTCTCAGCAGTGCTCTAAATTTCCATGAGCAGCTTTACATAAACTGTAGGACTTGTATGAGCAGTTTGTTGAGTCTCGGCAGCAGGGAGATATTTAGTGGGTCTGGGTCTTTTACTCTTTACTCTTTTAAAATGTGGCTCACTGCAATGACATCATCTCGCTCAGCTGCTTACGCTCAATACACCAAAACCTCAGACTAGCTTGCACATATGAGCAGAATTGTGAGCACAATTATTGGCTGGCTTTTAAATATATGGCATGTTTTGGTTTTTTCCTAAAGACAAAGACCTGAGTGAAAGAAAGTATTTCTGTAGAGGGTGTGTAGATTTTGTTTAATAGAAAAAAGAAACGAGCTAGAAAAACAAGATTGTACAGGGTCTAATAGGCAATACTTAGTTGGCTTAACTTGCTCAAAACCCCGTGTTTTGTTAATCTCTTTCTCAGGAAGTATGGTTATTGCTACACCTCAAAGCTGCTTGTACAGGAAATCTGAAACACTATGCATTGTCATAATTAATCCTAGGTATCATTTCTGTGATTGTAAATGCCAACTTTGAAGTGATTTTAAGATTAATTTAAGATGTATATGCAATGATAAACTCAAATTCAAGGCTATCAGAAATATTTGAGTTTTAAATATCCTGTTTTAGAATTTCAAGTTAAGTCTTTAAAGTTGTCAAAGAAAATATACATCCTTAGTTCTTCAATGTGCATTGTGAATGAAATGTGATGTGGCTTTTGAGAGGAGTTTGAATGTCCTGTCTCTTCTGAGTAAGCTGACTGATCTTTCATATTGTCGCATTGTTCCTATTCTTATAACAAACAGATTTCAAGATCTGGAAATCATTTGAAGGCAATTCCCATTGAAACTTCAGAGTGGAATCTAGGCATATTTAATAGCACACTATAGCTTTGTGTACATTCTGTCAAATACACAAGATTTGCTAAACTATAATTTCTGTAACCATTACACAGTGGAGTGGTTCAATTATTATAACAATTATAACAACTCAATAAATGATACTGCATATACACTCAACTTCTAGTATGTGTTATTGAGAATAAACAATCGAGTTATTCTAGCAACATACTGTGATATCATCTTTTGTTCTCTAGGCTGATTTCCACCTCTGCCTAAGATCAGTCTGGCTTTAAATCCAGTGAGTGACGCATTGTCTTCTGCAACAGGTTCATGCTTGTTCTACTGTGAATTAGTAAATACTGCAATAGCCAAAAGCAATCCCTCAGTGAAAGTGAACGCCCAACCTCCATTATACCCCTTTGTGGCATTTTGCTTAGGAAGCTGAATCAACAGTGTTGAAAAAGGTGATGCATAATAAACGGAAACCAGATTCTTCTTTTGTCCCCCCCCCCCAAAAAAAACACATAAAAATAAACAAATAAACTAACTAAGTAATAAAATAGCTAATAAATAGTGTGTTTATGGTGGTACATAATGAGCATTGTAACTATTCTGTAAATGTACATCTTTTTCTAAAGACCTCAGCAATGCCCCTTTTTTGTTTTGTTTGTGTCATGATGTCCAGATCTTTAAATACAGCATATGCACTCGCAAATTTCATATAGAAAATTATGAAGTGTGAATACTAATTGTGAGCAAAGCAAACCAGTTCTTCAGTTGTGACTGAGAGCTTAAGGAAAATAACTGTGTGGGTTTGTTTGTGAATATGTCGACGGTCAAAGGTGTACACATGGAGATTCAAAACAATGATAGTACATTATAGTAACAATAGAGTTTGTAGGAATAGAGAGCACTATTATACACTTATACAATGTTGCCATTAACAAATATTTTTATTATACTATATAATATCCTCTAGAAGTATAACCTCTAGAATTAGCAGTTCATTTAAAGGTGAAACTAGAGTTGTTTTCAAACAGTCGGATGACAGTGTGGGCACACTATTGTATGTAAAGAACAGGGAATAATAACTCTGTTTTTCCAAACATATACTTATGAGAGTGTACTGTGGTATAACCAAAACACCTTCCTGAGGACCTCTAAAAAGAGTTGGTGATGGTCATCAAGTTGGAAAATATGCATTAAAAAAATGCAGTCATAAATAAATCCATGGTAACTTTCTTTCATTCTGTCCATTGCTAATATTCTGCAATGAGGAAAACACTGAACAATAATGTGTGAATGGTCGGGCAGTGGCAGCATTAGTGCAGAAGAGCAAATTGAAATTTTACAAGAACATATGCTGAAATTGAACAGATGTACATTAACATATTAATGATGTTGATAAGACAAAACAGGAAATATCTTGAGTTCATGTTGTCTGCAATGAAATAACAGTTAAAAAAACACTTTTTGTTTTTGTTTGTATTTTTGCAATTTTGTTCATTTTCCATACTTTTCCAACTTTTTTTGATTTTCAGTTCGGAGATTGGGATTGCCTTAAACAAGCCTGCTATGGAGCAGGTCTGTGAATTTAGACTTGTTATGATGGCAACATGTCTAAAAAAATCTTTAGGGAACTGACAAATCTGGAATCATGTTAGATTGTCACTAATTATATCCAGCTGTCAGTCAGTAATCCATGAAGAAGTAGTCCACATAGCCATCTGTTCCTGTTCTATTAATCATAAATGTGGCTACATGAAACCTTGCACAGAAAACGAAAAAGAAAACCAGAAGACTTAGGGTCCATCTGCAATACTTCAGCTGGTTGGTAACCCTTTTGCACCCTCATCTCACATCTACTTTCTCTTCCTGTGCAAATGCCAGAGGCAATTACTTACCTTGGTAGGACATAGAGCTTAGAACAGCCAAGATATTTAATGGGTGAGAGAGCTTCTTTCTTTCCAGCAAACTAGCTAATTCAAGAATGAATGTGTTGAGGACGACACAGTCCCTCATGGAATCATTTATAGACCTCCCCTGCAAGACTCGTTTGTGTTGTAAAATACAGGAGAACAGATTGTGACTCTAGATGTAAGCAGACATGGTATGCATTAAGAGCCCATTAGTGACCTGTATACATTCTTAAGTGATCAGGAAGCCTGATTGGTGTTTATTGTAATGCGACACCCAGGCACCCAGATGGAAGCTATTGACAAGTCCCTCAACACTTGACCCAAAGATGTCATAAGAGATTGGAAATCTACCTCTATGCCAAATATATGTTATATCTATTTTTGTTTTCCTCAAACAAGCCTGTCGTGGAGCAGGTCTAAGATTGTGGCCTTGCAAGTGGCATATCTGAAAATTATTTTTAAAGAACAAACAAATCTGGAATCACTACTAATTCAGTCCAGCTAAGACAGTAATCCTGCAGTACATTAGCTGGTTTGTAACCCTTTCACCCCATTCCCTCACTTCCTAGTCTACTTATTCTCCTGTGAGAATGCCAGAGGCTATGGCTCATCCTTGGTAAGACATGTTGTAGGGCTGAGACCAGCCAAGAGATTGAACAAGCGAAAAGTTGATCTCTTGACAACAAACTAGATAATTCAAAACGAAATGTTGTGGGGACGGCACATACTTTTTTCGAAACATTTATAGACCTCTAATGCAAGATTTCTTCCTCCAGAAGATACTTTTTTTTTTTTTGCAAAATCACAACTATTACAAAAATACAGCATCACTCTTTATGCTCAGGATTTACGCAAGTAATTGACAATATGGTGTGTTAAGGCCTGTTGTATAAACCTTCTGTTCTCCACCACAACCACAAACGTGTACACACACGTGCATTCACATGCAAGAGCACAATGAATGTGTGGGGTATGGACTTGTGTGTGTAGTTACTAGCTAAGTAATCCTAGAGACGTTTCGACTTCTCTGCTGTGTATATACGTGTAGGATGTCATTGCTCAATTGTGGATGTTGTATTACCCTGGTGCAGATGTGTTGTTGGCTTAGTCTCTTATCTTGTAGTTTTAACAGTACAATTGTTTAGAGAGTCCCAAGAGGCAGTGAATGACTCATGAATTAGAGGATTCCACACTTAAGACTTCTAGTTCACCGTGACAAAAGCAGCTCAAACCCAGAACTCACAATTTGTCCTTTCTAACTATTTATGCTTTGTTTTTAACCTCTCAGGCTACAGACATGTTTAACAGGTTTTTTTTTTAACGTATTCAAGTTGCTGAAATATCATAGAATGCAACCTTTATTAAACATGAAGTTTTTTCTATGTAATTCTGGCATAGTTACTGAGGATGGGTGATATCTAGAGCAGTTTGATGCGAAACATTTGCAATAGGTGATTATATGAGAAATATTACATCTTGTTTTGGAGAAAACCACATATCATGACTGCATTGACACACAAAAATGTTTATTTGTGTATTTGGCTGTTTCCATAATGAACTTGGGTTGAGTTTGATATAGGATTTGAAGGTTTAGTCAGTTAAAATAATCTGGACTCTTTTCCCACAGAATGACCGCGCAGCGAAGCATTGAGGATGCAGAGGAGATTGAGAGGGAACGGCGACGCCGCGCTCGAGAGGCTCTCAGGAGGGAACACAGTGTCTCCGGATCAGCTGGATCTCCTCTGGATGGTTCAGGACCAACTGAGGACTGTGTGTAAGTGAATCTATATTTGATGACAACCGTGCTAGATATTACAGGCCTTTTTTTTCTCTTTCTCTCATTTTCTTCTGGGGCAACAGCTAAAGTCTCATTATTACCTAAGCAGCCAGGAATGTTTAGTATGACCTGGCTCAGAAAACAGCTGCATGGCTGTGCTAGCACTCCAATTTGTATCAGAGCAGAATAATTATGGGCAACCGGGCTTTTACATCTCAGATGTGTTGAGAGAGGCAGTCTTCTGGGTTAAAACGTAACAATGCAAACATTTCGAAAACCAGTTATGGCTCAATCAAAGAGGAGTGTTGGCTTTGATCTGTCTGTGCATTTTGGGCTTAACATGCATAAATAGTCAAGACATAACAATTATTGTTTGTCTGTATTTTAGTTTGTGCTCCAAATATTATCGTAAATGCAGTTCAACAGTCCAGAGTTGATGAATTACAAAATCTGGAATGGACATCTGGTTTTCTCTGTAAATAGTACTTTTGCTTTATTAATAATTCATGTATTATTTTATGTTTTGTTTCAGATCATTTTAATTCAGCATTTTTATTAAATAAGCTGAAGGTTTAGCTCAACAAATGCACTATTCTGTCTATTTAAGCGGTCCCTAGACAGAACTAATTAATAAAGAATTTTCATGTATAACCTGTATAGATCTCTATAGTACACCTCTATTAGTTAAAAAAATTATTGTAAGGGAAAATTATTCACCAGACACATTCCACTGATGGTACCTGAATTAAATCTTTTGATATGATTGCTCTAGGGACTATGCTCTCCGTTGCAATCTTCATTCTTTATTACAAGTATCATCAGACAGCGAGTGTTGCTCTGATAGCCGGTGGTGTCATATGAGGTCTTAAGTCAAATCAGATGTTGTCCACATCAGTGTCTGTTATTAAAGACTGGTGGCCTGTGGCAAAATAAGCAGCACAACAACAAAACCACCTGAACACCTCAAAGACACCTCAAGCATCTGCTTCCTCAGATTGTGTTTGAAGTTGAATGCCAGCGTTAATAGCTGGACTGAATGACTTCAGTGCATAGTTTTATCATTGGATATTCCTAGCAATATAAAGGCAGGTGTGTGGGCCCCATATGCTGCTTCACCAATGCATTCTGCAATTGCTTTGCTGGTTGAGAACTTCACCACATCTCTGAATCTCCATGATTCAATCCTTAAGTTACTCATTTTTGTTGTTACTCAGTCCGTTTTTTTCTCTCTTTCTCAATCATGTGAGCATTGTCTGGTTATCATAAGATGTGTATATATTCTATCTGTCTAAGGCTTATTGGTCTTTTGTGCACCAAAACACTTGTGCGTGGTTGGACCTGGGTGATAGATCAGAAGACTCAAGTTTAAACTCAGACTTATGCTTTATAACAACTGAAAAACTATATATACATTTACATGTTGTGTGTGCAGCTATGAGAGTGTGCTGAAACCCAAAGGCTCTGGTGTGCTGGAGGAGGATGAAGGCTTCAGTGACTGGACTCAGAGAGTGGAGAGGGTCAGGCAGGCTCGACAGGAGGACAGCGACCAAAGAGAAGAGGATGCAGAGGTGGAAAGAACAATGAATGGTGCAAGCAAAGGAGAGGAGATCAGTTCCATTGTGGTAAATCGACACAATAAGAGACAAGGAGAAATAGAAGAAGAGGAGGCATATAGGCCAGTGAGGAAAAGTACTGAGAAGTGTATGTTGTTTGGAGAGAAGCCAAGCAGCCTTAAGGACAGAGAGGCAGCACAATGGAAGGAAGATGTGATCAGAGTAAACAAAAGATCAGAGGAAGAGCCAAGACCACACATAGAGGATAAGGTAAAAGCAGAAATGGTTGGTTTTTTATGTTTTTATATTTAACATATTTATATTTTGTGAGAAATGTAATTAATGACTTATGTGTAATTATATTTTGTAATAATTGCAGGTAAAAGAAACAAGAAAAGATGTGAAGGTTTCCTATACATCTAAAGTCTTCCTGCAGCAAGACAGGACTCCTACTGTCAGCAATGAGGATCCAGTGAGAGATGACGTGACACCACACATTTTCAAAACTAAGAGGACTACAAGGTTAGTATAATCTTATTGAACAAGTGTTTTATAATTAATTCACAACTATGCTGTGATGTTCTCCTGTGGTTTCTGACACTATAAGACATGGAGCTATCTATAAGTACTGGCATAAGTAGAGAAACTGGGTTCTCAAAAAATGTAAAAATTAAGTTAAACAAATGAGGCAAAAATGTGATCCAGTATTTCTTATCTGTGAGAGGTAAAACTATAAGAACCTCTAGGATTGGCAGTTAATTCACAGTCAGGTG
The DNA here is from genome assembly GCA_034779995.1 of Parotocinclus haroldoi. Taxonomy (NCBI): domain Eukaryota; kingdom Metazoa; phylum Chordata; class Actinopteri; order Siluriformes; family Loricariidae; genus Parotocinclus; species Parotocinclus haroldoi. Next base: position 27,002 of record JAUZST010092817.1, read on the forward strand.
TTAGTGGGCACCCTGCTGTATTAAAAAATAGGGGTCTATCAAAGCCTGATCTCCACAGCACATGCACAAACAATGGAGGCCATCTGAAGACATCCCAAAAAGAGATATTGATTATTAGCAGACTTAAAAAAGTTACAATATCAGAGTTTATACTCCACCAATCCACAGTCAAACAGATTGTTTATTAATGGAGAGAATTTAAGACCACTGGATCCCTCAAGCCATATAATAGTTCACAATGTCACAAGGGATACAGTGTAAATTCTAAGCAATTAAAGGCCTTTCTCACACTGGCTAAGTTTAATTTCCACAATTCTACTATCAGAAGATCAATAAACAAGTATGGATTGTATGACAGGGTTGCAACAGGAAACCACTACATTCTAGTCCAAATAGAATTTGCAGTTTGATAAATATTTGGTTGACAAGCAAAAGGACTACTTAACAGAATACATTGCAGTGAGATTACACCAATATATAAGACAAGGCTGCCAACATTGAGGTAACATTACATTCATTTTCCAAAGGAAAATGTCAGGACAGCCATCTGAAGAGAATGTGGATTATGCAGCAAGACAAGGAATGTAAGCACATAAATTGTTCTACTGAGGTCAAACCATAGTTCAAAAAATCATCAAAAAATGAGGAACCCCATCAGGACTGATCAATAGTTTCCGGAAGTTATTGCAGTACAAGGGGGTCACTATATAATAAAATCAAAGTTACATATACTTTTTGTATATGTACACTCCCAGATTTGTAATAATATAATCACTTTTATCACACGTTACTTTCATATACAGTACTTAGTATAATATATTTGCAGAATTTAGCCATACAAAGACTCAGATGTCATGTTGTTAGACCTGGATTCTTGCCAGGGGCCTTCCATGACAGTCTGATTTGACTGATATTGTGGCCCCTCTTCCTTCGCTGCAGCAAGATCATTACCCAAGGAATGGAGCCAAAAGAACCCATAGGGGCTAGTCTGGAGACGGAGCAGAAGCTAGAGAAAATACGACGAAGCCACCAGGAGAAGGAGAGCCAAGAACTGGAACAGCTCCGCCTTAGACAGGCTGAGGCTGAAATGGAACTCGAGGAACTAAAGAAAAGGAGGGAGGAGCGTCGAAGAGTCCGCGAGGAAGAGGAGCGCAGGAAGGAAGAGGAGGAGCAGCAACGACTGGCAAAGGAGGAGGTGAATGAACAATAAAACCCCTCAAAGATAATAAACATGGAGACCAATGTAAACATAGGCCCTCTATACATTCTGACACTTCTGATAAACTGTCTGCACTGTCTGTCTAATAATAATATTTTATGTGGAATGGATCACAGGAGGAAAGGAGGCAAATGAAGGAGGATATTGAGAGGAGACGGATGGAAGCAGCTGAAAAGAGAATGAAGGGCATTAGCATTTCTTCCCAAGATGATGAAGAGTCATTCAGTCCTCTCAGTCCAAAGAGTCTCAACTTCAAGGTAAAGTTTACTAACTTTAAACTAATAAATAATTTACTCAAACCAAACAAATTCCCCTTTTTATTAAAATGATTACAAAGTATTCTTAATCAGTTTTAACTACTAACTCTTGGCATACCACAGTATTAATGCATTATTATGTATTAATGCATATACCAGTCAAACCTGGTAATCAATTCTCAGTGTCCGTTTCCATGCTATGACACGAGGTATTGTAATCCCTCTCACTATTTAAATTGCTAGCTCATTATAATGAATGACAGGTTGAAAATAAAACCCGAGAAAACAGATTATGCACAGAATGAGTGTGTATCAGTGTAAGGTTACTGATATAGATATTATCTCTGAAAGGCATTTTGCCTCAACTTGCACCTTCTGCTTCCCTTCCCATCAGTAGGAAGGTAGACATTCAGTAAATTGAGTGAATAGTTATAAATTAGTAAACAATCTAGATGTACTTTGCTCATTAAACATTTACTACAAAATAACCTGAAGGGAGGCTACTTCCCAGTAAATGAGAGAGAAAGAGAGAGAGAGAGAGAGCGAGAAAGACAGCACTAAGGTCACTACTAAACTGACATCAGTAAAAGTATGAAGTAAAAGTACGAGTCTAAAGACAACAGAACAAGGTAGAAATATATAGGGCTCCCATCCAAATTTTCAGTGTTTGACTGTGTATACTGTTATCTTTGTCATATACTCAATGCTTTAACCTGTCATTAATACATGTCATTCAAAAACACATCTGTTTTTTCAGATGATAGATTCTAGGTAAACTTGTAAGTTGCATGTGTGTGGGTTGACGTGTGGTATTTTTCTTCTGAGTGATTCACTATACTTTACACATGAATGTGTACATGCATGTAGTGTAGGATCCCTTGTGGTGGTTGCATAATATGCTTGTGTGTATGAAAGTTTGTGTTCACTTCCTCTCCATCTGTTTTAGTCTAAAATATGGCTGGATTTTAATAGTTGCATATGTTTTAGATAATTTCATAATATGTGCTCCTTCAGCACTTTATTTAGTTCTTACCCACAAATCTATTTGGTCTAAGCCATAATCATTTGAGCTTAACATTAACCTTAACCTGGTGTGTCTTTGTGGCTTTTGTTTTATTTACTGTGCTACAACATTATACAGTACTGTGCTAAAGCCTTAGGCACCTGGTTATTTGTTCTTTTGCATAACTGTGTCAGTATAAAAGTACAAAGGCTTCAAATATGAATTTTATGATTTCATTTGCTTACCTGTTTAATCCAGTTCAGGGATTCGCCCTGAAATAGCCTAGCCAGAAGCATAGGGTGCAAGGCAGGAACCAACCCTAGACAGAGTGTAAGTCCAGGGCACTCACACTCTCACATTGGGACACCTTAAAGACACCAGCTGACCAACTCATATCTTAGGAAAAATAGTGTACTCGTAGGATTTGAGATGGAATAAGCACGTATTCCATATGGGAAGGTCTAGACCAGGACTATTGCACTTTGCACTTTGTACTATTACTTTAGTAACCTTTAGTAAGCTTTTTAAGCTAGTCATTTAGTAATTACATTACTTTCAAAATTGTTTCACAGATTTTCTTCACATGTGTCTTAAGACATTTGCACAGTACTGTGTGTCTTTGCTCCAGTTGACCAACTGCATGGATCTACCAAAATGCCATTATCTATGTATTTCACATGAATCTACTATACCACTCAAGGGGACTTCATGTTGGTCTAATGGTTTATCTAATCTCAAGTGGAGTCTAAATTACTCTGTAACATAAAAGATCTGCATGTTCACAAGATTTTCGTTTCTAGCACTGTACTGTGGGTTGGTGTTTCTGTGGTTATGTCTGTGGTTCTGAGCTTCCTTCTGCTTGCATGTGCAATTTCAGAGAGAGAATGAGGAGAGATTGACAACTGAAAGTACATGCTCGGTGAGTTGGGGTTCAAAAATGCCAGTGGGTGACAGCAATACAAGGGCATGGTTTCCATGAGAGTCCCTGAGCATGTTGTTTTACTGTCTGGGGTCTACATTCATTTTTACAAAGTCAGAAAATGTATACATCTATGTCACACAACTGTTAAGAATTTTTGCATTTTAAACATTTTAGCATAGCTCAGAGTATGTGCAGTGAACTCAGAGATACCGTAATCCAGTTTGGCATTATAGTGGGTTTGCATGTTCTCCCCATGTCTGTGTGGATTTCCTCCAGGCACTTGGGTTTCTTCCCACATTCCAATGGCATGCCATCAAAATGCATGTGAGCCTGTGTGTAGGGGCACATGATTTGTGTGGTGCCTTCTTTAGGGTTGGTGCTTGTCTTTAAGAATTTTAATATGATAAAAATGACATTTAAACATTTAAATATGATGAAGTAATTGAAATCTCACCCTCAGTTTTGTACAATGACTGTGTGCAAAATATTGGCAATATTGGCAATGCTTCATTACTCATTGTATTGCTTTCTCCATTTTTAGATCACAGAGAGAACGGAGTCCTTGAATAGATCCTTAAAGAAGAGGTAGGTTTATTTAGCTAGTCAGTGACCACAAAGCATAGCAGGCCAGCATATTTACATTCTGCTGAAAGTTCTTGGGTCTGGGCTTGACTATAAATACAGCTTTTATTTATATGTAGTAAAGGCATAATGGCCATTATCTGAAAGTAAACATTGACATAGGTTCCTAGGTGCCTTAGGTCACCTTCATATTTCGATAGTTCGTTCTTTTTTTAGCATTGATTTATGGGTCTTCTAACATGGTCCAGATGTGCAGAACACGCGTTTTCTCGGGTGGCTTGTGAGATATTTTGGTGGACTCCACTAGGCTCCATGCAGTCTGAGGCAATGACTTATCAGCATACCAGGCTCTCAAAAATATAAAGTCATAGGGTTATTAAGGGCAAAATACCCACGTTTGGTTCAAATGTGACCTAATGGAAGAAACAGAAGATATGCGAATTCAAAAAGAAGCAAATGGGGTGGAAGCAGACTCTAGCACAGACTGGCCTGTGTCTGCAATAATACTTTTGGAACAGATCATGATTGCTTGGAAGCATTTTGCTAATCCTAAAGTGATCCTTTAGTACATGCAGTTGATACCAGTGGTGTTATCTGTCTGTCTGACTGAGGTACAACAAAGCAAAATCCTTCTGCAAATGTTACACTTTAATGCAATACTGACTACAGGAAGGATGACATCACCAACCATGTATGGCTTTATTCCTCTTTAGCTTAGTGTTAAGATTTATGAGTAGGTCTTCATGATTAAGCATTGCATCATCTGGAAAGATGCTTGTTACCTGTCTGCTATGACTAACACATTTCCCATGTAATCACTGATGTAATATCAAATATTCAAACAGTTGAAAAAATATTCCAACCACATCTAAGTAGCCACTTCAGATGAATGGATCGTTCAATCACAAGACATATTTACAATAAAACAATTGTACACGCATGCATATCTCATCAATTTTCTTGCCATGTTTGCATTCATAACAAAGATGTATTGTTTTGAAACACTGATTAGTAAATGATCTCTAAAATGTGTAATATCACTGTGGGGACATTTTACAAAAGTCTAGTAAAAAGAGTACTCCATGTGGGAAAGAGTCTCTCTTATTCCAATCTGGGCTTCAAGCCAGATTATGAGGTCTTAACGCTTTTATATGTTGTGCAGTCTTGACATGCCCTGAAAAAAGTTTCTTTGTTTTGGAAACAGCAATAGTTTTAAGAAGACTCAGCCACCACTACTGCTATCTAAGATTGATGACAAACTGGAGCTGTATGCTCATGCTGTGGAGGTACGTTCTCATGACACTGAATAAACGGATTAGTCTGATTTATGCTCTCAACACTTGAAGGTGTATATGCAAGCAGTAAAATATTTTTTGTGAATAAATGTCCCCCTTTTTTGTAAAAACTATAATGTGTAATATATTATTTCAGCCATTATCATACCGGCTATTGGGCATGCTATAGGAAAAGGTCTATGCATGTTCAGTAGATCATGTTCTTTCACTGAAACTTATGTGTTTATATAAGTACAGTGGTTATTGATGCTTCAGGTTTAAACTGATTGTATATGATTGTTTTGACATTCCATTTGAAGTTCCCAGGTAAACAGAGCTTGTGGGATTCATTAAATCATAACTACTCAAATTCACTACTGTCTTAACATAATTTTCAGAGGCACTGATAACTATCAAAAGAAATCCCAAGAATTTGTTTGTATGCTGGTCAGAATGGTATTTAAATAAAAGCAGCCAAAACATATTCTGAAATAGCAGGAAGTGGGAGACAGTGGGAAGGATTGATTACAATTTAGGGTTAGTATACATCATACAAATCCAGTCATTTTTATATTAATTGTGTAGTCTATGTTGTGTTTTGTAGAGCTCTTCAAAAGAACCAAAGATGGTCAAGACAGCCACAGTAGACATTCCCAGTGTTCCTGAACCTGTGGTTGCTAAAAAGAATCTGTTTGAGTCAGGAGACACGTGGAACCAGAACACCGTTAAATGCACTCCAACAAAAGTATGAAAACACTACTTATTCTAATAAGTTAATAGTGATAAAGGATGAAATTCTATTTCTGCAGTTACCTGTTATCAGCCAAAGTCGACTTTCTCCAAGATCTTTCTCTGTGGGCAGTATGCGTCAGTAGCTTAGAGCCAAGACTCTGATATAGACAACAAGATGACTATAATTTTGTCATCACAAACAAGTGCTGTGACTCCCGTGAATATTTCTGGTAGCTGAATGAAACGTCTGTTTTTATGAGGTATACAGTTTGATGATGTTATTTTAGTCATAAATTTGTCATAAAAAGAGCACTGACGTACCTCTTACTCATATTGCCCCAGAGGAACAGGTGTTTGAGGTAGTCACCTGTTACTGATCTTCAGGGAAACTGCAGAATTTCTGATAAGTTGCAAGATGAATGATAATGGTGGCATCTGAGTACATGCCAATGATTGTGTGTGTGTGTGTGTGTGTGTTTGAAATTAGACAATGATATATGTGATGGTATAAAGTAGTACATTTCCAATATAGAATCCAAATCAGGGCTGGAAGCTGCCTGTTTTCACTGTTGGTTCAGTGAAAATGTATGTGGGGTATTTTGTGATGGTACAAAATGTGGGGGCGTAGTTTTCTTCAATTGGCATACCAAAGGCAGGAAATCGGGAAATATGTCAGCAAATCTTTTGCATGTATCATATATGGTAATTATCTTTATGTATTTTCTCATGCACCGTGTCTAAACTATAAAATCAGAAAAATCAGGGGATATTTAATTGGCGGATAGTTCGTTTTGAAATATCCCCTAATTTTTGTGAGAAATGTAGTTATCATATGTTCTGGCATGTCCTTCTCCATTCTATTTTCAAGGACACTGATGGTCTGAAGGTGGGTGTAGCTGATCTGATCACTCAGTGGGTGAAAGGAAGCCCAGATGGTAGCAGACAAATACCTTCCAAACCTGTAAGTGTCTGCTGACTGGTCTTCCGGTCATATCAGTCTGTCTCTCATTGTTTCTGCCTATAAGCACAATGCTTTATAAAGTTTAGGACAACAGTAGGACAACTGACAATCCATATTTCCATTCCACAATTTCCATACTTATAAATCAGATTCTTTTGTTATCTTTTCTGCTTTCAGTTTCTTTTCTCTGCTTCTTTCAAGTGCCTTCTTATCTTTCCACTCCAAGGTAAAATCGTTGTCAATTTTAACCTTTCTTGATCCTGTCTGATCAAAATGTGTTTATTAATATCACGACAGTTTCTAGGTGTGTTTAAGGGATGTCCGTTGATCCATGAAGTGAACTCGTAATAGTTTCTGCGTACACTGCCCTCTGGTGGAATACGGATCCGCTCTACACTGATGATTATAGTTTTGCGTTATCAAAATCTCTTAAGAGAAACTTCTCTTAGACCTGTCTGCTTCTTCACAGGACGTTAAATCAGGAGATGTGCTCCAGAAGAAGAACATGTGGGAGATTATAGGAGAGGGCTCAGCAACAGGGAGGGCAGGACCAGCAGGGAAGGTAAATACCAAATATGGCAGATACCTGTCTTGTTTCTCTCATGCTGTTCAGATGTTCAATCAAGTGATGTTTATTGTTATTTTCAGGGCAGCTCCTCTGGCAAACGCTACAAGTTTGTTGTCACCGGACATGGCAAATATGAGAAGGTTTCCATTGATGATGACAGTTACAGTGACTACCCAAATGGAAAATCAAGTAAGACTGTTAATGAGATGGAGATAACAATTATTTATTTCGCAAATGTCTGGTTTGAATTAACCCATCATAGCTTTAAAATGCAATCATTTAGTTCAGTGAGTTATTTGTGTGATTAGTAACTCAAATTATCTTTGCTCATCCCATAATGGTTAATATATTCCTTGTATAAATGACTGTGCATTACACCAAGTCGTCTTGAACATAATAAACAAAGCTTTGATAAAGCACATAAGCTATGGAGGCATATCACTGTGGGTTGTTGACACGACCCTGCCACATACACTTACATAGACGGTCTTCAATTTCCTAGAGTAAATACTGCTGGAAATATTCACACCTGCTTGATTGGGTATGACTGGGAGCACCAAGCACATTCATTGGTGCTCATTATAATGATAATATGATTCATTATAATATATTTAGGCAACAGTGTACTCCCATTTGAAATGATATTACAATACTAAACGTGAGTCACGTTATCATTATCTAACAGACATAAAATTTCATATATATTGGTAGTGGCTGCCACATTTATTTCAAGATTTTGTCAAACCATACAGTGGGGAAAATATGTATTTGATACACTGCCGATTTAGCAAGTTTGCCGACCTACAAAGAATGAGGAGGTTTATATATTTTTTTTTAATCGTAGGTACACTTTAACTGTGAGAGACAGAATCTAAAAAAAAAAAAATCACATTGCATGATTTTTAAATAACTTATTTGAGCTTGCATAAAACAAGTATTCGACCCCCTACCAGGCAGCAAGAATTCTGGCTCTCATAGACCTGTTAGTTTTTTGTGTTTGTTTTTCTGCACTCATTACCTGTGTAAATTGCACCTGTATAAACTCGTTACCTGTATAAAAGACACCTTACACTCAGTCAGTGTGAAAGGTTCAGAATCAGCCCAGAACTAGACTGCATGCTAGGTCCCCTCTGCTCACACCAGCAACTGTCCAGGCCCATTTAAAGTATGCCAATGACCATGAGGCATGGAGGAAGGTCATTTAGGAGTGGCTCAGTTTGAAACATTCTAAGGTCCTGGAGTGGAATAGCCAGTCTCCAGACCTGGTTTCAATAGAGCATATTTGGAGTCAGCTGAATGTTGCCCAGCGACAGCCCTGAATCCTGAAAGATCTGGAGAAGATCTGTATGGAGAAGTGGGCCAAAATCATGGTCAGGGAACACAGGAAATGTCTGACCTCTGTAATTGCAAACAACGGTTTCTCTACCAAATATTAAGTTTCATTTTCCTGTTGTATCAAAAACTTATTTCATGCAGTAAGATGCAAATTAATTAGTAACATTTATTAATCATACGATGTGATTTTCTGGATTTTTTTAGATTCTGTCCCTCACAGTTGAAATGTACCTACAATACAAATTACAGACATCTGCGTTCTTTGTAGTTGGGAAAACTTAAACTGCAAAATCGGCAGTGTATCAAATACTTATTATCCCCACTGTATGCATTCGATATTATATTCAATGTTAAGCTTTTACATGTTATCATTACTTAATTTTAAATTTATATCTTTGAACGTTTTTTTTTTACTTTTACTCAAGTACTTACTTAAACGTTTACCTAAAAATATAGAGTATTTTATATGCAGAAAATATTATTCACTATATTTACAATAAAACATAAATTGAAAGAATGACATTCATAACAATGACTGTCTTTATACGAATACGACATTTTAATTAAAAAAAATAATACAAAACATATAATCTAATACATTGCACCATTAAATCCAGGGTGTTATACACATTACTGCCCATGCAGAGAATGTGTACCCAATCTGAAATTTGCAGAAAACATGGTATAGACAATTAATGAATTCAGACAGATGTTAGATATATCTATAGCCCGAAACATCCCGACAATACATAAGCCATGCATTAGACTTTAGTGTGTAAACTCTTGCATCATCTAAACTATTCTTCGAGTTAATCAAATAACTTTTCTTTTATGTCTGAGGTTTTCATCAGTGTAAGCTGCCTGTCACACATTAGGCATGCACTGGTCACAAGGATACATTATATAATGCAATGTCTGTATTTTCACTTTAGCTTTGTGATGTACATATGAAATACGTGCTGATTATTTCTTTTATACATGTTTTACAAATTTTTTTATTTGTGTCATGCCACCACATCCCAACTTCCACTGACTTTTCACTGTCAATTCTGTTCCTTCTTTATCTAGACATCTGTGGTTTTCATTGAAGAGAACCCTCTGGCTGTCCTGTTGAAGTCTTTTGGTTCTTCATCTTTGCTTTTCCGTCCTATGAGACCCATCTCAAATACTGTAGCAATCTTTGTCACTGGGCGCGAGGCTGCTTCTTTCAGTCTTCGGGCATCAAATCGAGGACTGTAAAGAAGAACCGGAAGTCGATGGGCAAACGCTGGAATATCTTTTGTTTTGTTTGCTTCAGAATCCTCTTTCATTTCCTTATCAGTTTTACTGGCTTCAATCTGTTGCATGATACTCTCTTTGGTGGCAAACATTTGGAAAAGGACAGCATCCCACATTTTTACAGCCCTGGGGGTACCTTTATCCTGTTTTTCACTAGTCTTATCTGTTTCTGTGCCCTGGTCCTTCTGCTTACTTGGTATTTGAGCATTGTTTTCAGGGGCATCTTTTTTCAGCTCTGCATCAGGCTCTGGAAATTGTGGTTCCTCTACTTCCACCACCATGTGTTTCTTGAGCCGAGACCAGCCACTGAGTTTTGACTTCAAGCCTTTGGTTTTCTTATTCGCCTTCGGCAGAGGTTCTACAGTTGAAAGAGAGCTGCCCTCCTCCTTTTCAATTGCAGGCTTAGCCTCCTGTAGCATAAGCTCTTTTGCCTCTACTGAATCTTCTTTCGCAGCTTTCACTTCGTCTTTCTGGCTAATCTGTGACTTATCTTCTGTCTTTTGAGTGGAACCAACTTCAGGAGCTTTTGGTAAAGGCAAAGAAGTTGTTTTTTGTCCCTTAATTCTCTCCATTATGGACACAAGAGGCACTGGTTGCTGTTCTAACACAGTGTCTGCAGTTTCTGTGTGAGGTGCCTTTGGAATTGTATCTACATGCTGGTCACGTGGTATAGCTTTTACAGATGGTGGTGTTGGCATAGGTTCAGGTTTAGTAATTTCCTTCAAAGAGTCAGTGGGTGGTGTCTTTGGTTTTGCTGTGTCATATGATGGGGTTCTAACTCGTTGTGTCAAAGACTTAGTGGTAATTGCACTTGGTGCTTCTGATTGTGGTGTGTGAACTTTAGATATCACAATGGTTGGAACTGTAACTTTTGAAACTATGGAGATGTCATCCTTTGCTTGTTTAAAATTTGAGGTAGAAATTTCTTGCACAGATATCAGTTTGGACTCTACTGTTGGCACTGTTGAATCTGCAGTTTTAGCAGATGCTATATTTTCAGGAGTTCCATTTTCTGTAGCAGTACTCATAGGTGTTTCGGGCATTACTGGTTCATCTCTCAAATTAGACTTTTCTTCTGTTTTAACCTGCTCATTTTGTGTAGGCTCAGGTGATAAAGATCTAGAGATGCCAAAAGCAGGTGTAAAACTTTTAATTCCCCCATAAGCAACATATTCAGCAGGTGTTAATCCATAATATTTTGATTTGGTTTTTGATGTTGGTGTTCTAGGTCTTTGACCTGCAAATGGGGGTATAATTGGTCTATGATACCCCACTGGAGGTACTGCGGGTTCAGAAAAGTTAGAGCTTGGGATTTGGGATATTTGTTGTCCAACTGCAGTAGTTACAGGTTTGGTAATTTCAGGTTCATGGGTCATTAGGCTTTGGATTTTTGACGTTTCTGGAGTTTCTGAAAGATCTTGCGCTGGCTTTGACAACTCATGTTCTTGCAGCCTTTCAGAAGACAGCACAGCTTCTAATGTTTCAGATGATTTATTGTGGACTTCCTGATTTTGTGTGACATCTGAAAGACTAATGTCCATCAGTTTATCAGTTTCTTTAGGAATTTCATCACTTGGCCCAACTACACTTGAGGTTGGTGTTTTGGATCTTCTACCCTCTACATACCCAGGGCAGATGGCAAATAACAGTGGATTAGGTCTAGAAATTTCTATGACAGGTGTCCTAGCTGGTGAAACATGATGTGACGGAGTCTTGGGTCTTCCTGAAATAGTTTTTGATGTTAAAACCTCAAATGTGGGTCTTGTTAGACTTCTGCCTCTCTGCGTGATAACAGATTCATCGCTTTTTATCTCAGACGTCTGGTTAATGTCTAATTTAATTTCAAAAGATGGACTAGTACCAGTCTTTATTTCTGAAGTTGAGGTTGTGTCTCTTGAAATTTCACATGTAGGTATCAAGCCTCTTTTAATTTCAGAAGTTGGTGTTATGTCCCTTTTGATTTCCCTGATTGGTGATTTATCTCTCATTATTTCCAAAGTTGGGGCTGTGTTGCTTGTGATTTGATATATAGGGGTCACAACTCTTTTCATTTCAGATGTAGGTGTTACAGAAATGTTTATTTCTCTAGTTGGTGTTTTATCTCTCTTTATTTCTAATGTGGGAGTCACAATCCTCCGTACTTCAAATGTTGGTGTTGGACCTCGCATCACCTCAGAAATAGGTGTTCTACTTCTTTGCATTGTTGGTGATGATGGATAATAAGAAGCTCTTAATGATGCTGCCCTAGCAGTGTAATTAGTAATTTGTGGAACATCAAACATAGGCTTGTTTTGCTGAGGACTAGTCGTTTTGGTGATGATGAAGGTCGGTATAAGGTTTGCCTCCAGTTTTGTTTCCACCACATTATTTGCATGCATATGTGCCACAGAATCACGTGCTGCATCTGGTTTTGTAGCAACAGGCCTGAATATCTCAGTTGTGGTAGATAAAGAACTAGCAATAACTGATGAGCCTGTGTAGGAAGAAAATGATGATACACTAGGAGAAAAGGGTGGAGTTGTGCAGGTGAACAGTGGGGCAACTTGATAGGATGCGACATAAGGCTGCTGGGAGAGGCTTGCTGGCTTGATGTATGGGATGCCTCTCTGATGAGGGTAAGGTGATGGTGAATGCTGGTACAGTGGCCTGACATTGAAAGATGAGTGCAGTGTACCTCCATAAATGGATGCCTCTGGTGTCTTGGGTGAAGTTGAGTGATCACTGAACTCAAGGTCAGGACTGGCCTCAGTTACTGGAGATAGTGTTGAGCGGAATGGGACCTGTGTCTGGGTAACCTGGGAGGCAGCTTTTTTCTTGGCACTTTTTTTAAGTAACTTTTGGAGTCTGACATTTTCCTTTCCTGGTTTAGGAAGTAGAGGTGGTGGATATTGCTGGGAAAACAGGCCCGCTTGGGCTACGTTGCGGATATTTACAGCCATGAATATGTCAGCCCCCTGCAACAAGTAGGAAAGTCAGAAAAACACATATAATGACAAGAACTGGTTTAGAATTGCTTATTAAAATGCTTTTTACTGAACTATTGGCACCTGAAAACTCTATTAGTCTAGTATCAATTGTTCCTTTTTTCAATAGCAAAGGTACTTGTACAATATTACACAATTGTGCTCAAGGGTTTGGCTAACAGGGCTATTTATTAGTGGTTTGTTTATGCGTACCGCGGGACAAAGAGAACACCTCTACAACAGTTTGATTTGCTTTTATGTATGTATAGGAAGTGTATCTGTATTTTTTGTAACCTGTTCAAAATAGCTCAGTAAGCATATAATGAAGGCTCTAATGTTTTTCTTTTGTTTGTTTTCCAGGAGACCTGTACCACAATGATTTGTAGGGCTCTGCTGAATTATACCACTGATATTTGGAGGATTTACAGCTTTGTTTGTTACAGGTTTTAAATTCAGTATAAATGCCATTTAGACATAACTATTCTGTCATACATGCCAAATGTCTAGCAGCAGATTTATTTTCAGTGGGCCTTGTTTATCTTATCATACGTATCACATATGTAACTGAATCAGTATGTCATGAAGCGAATGACGTTTATTCTTGCTCACTTTTTCTTGGTGAAATGTATTCAGACATGTTTCAGACCACTAAATCAGATTAGAAAGTACGTTATGGGTGGTTGGCATGGTAATGTTTATGTACATACGCATTTTATTGACAGCTTAATTTTAATTCACATATACTCTCTAACGCTGACAACTAAAATTAGAATGTATACTATACCCTATCTTTCTATCTTGGTTATTAAGTGCATCGCAAAAAAGGCTGTTATTATTTCTTTCAGTTTGCTATTGATACTAGCTCACAGTGTATTTTTGGTTAACAAAAACTTGCTTCCACTGAACACTGGAGTTAGTCCACCTTAGAATATTTATGAAATGTCGTACTTTGATGATGAGCCTTTAAGCCATTATTTTTCTCAAAACCACAGAGTTCAGTTTTACCTTAAAATATAGGTATTTCTGAGAGTATAAAATTGAAACCTTTTTCTATTGTACTGGTATTTTGTTTAATAAATTTTGACAAAGTTTCTACTAAATTCTTCTTGGTTGTTATTATTATTACTGCAATAAATAGCTTGTGTAAGTTACTGTTCTTTAGTTTTGCATTTGAATTACAATTACAACAAGTAATTTGTAATTACAAAGTTACAATTTTAAATTCAGTGTAATTTGGGTTCAGTTCAGCTTCTAGCTATGGAGGGTTTTCGGGATTATTGCAAGCAGTTGCTTTTGTAAGGAAGGAAATGTCATAAACTTTATGGCACCCACCTCTCCTTACACTGAGTCACCACAACTTTAATTCTGGATTGCCCCTTAGCCTAATTTTAGGCTGAAAGCAAAGATGAGACAGGACTTCATGACCCATATCATGGATTTTGGTGGTACGTGCTTATCTCAAATACGTAGTAAGGCTTTACTAATGGAGTAGTAGTTATGACCCTGGTCACAGAATAGGTGCAACTGAGTATATGATGACACTATACATATGTCAAAAGCTTACATTGGTAACATGACAATGCATGGAGTGAAGTACTATTTAAAAACAATTATGCATTCATTCATTTTCTGCTTCAAGATTAGCAGGCTTTTTTTGTTCTAGTACATCTCAAGTCACTTTCAAACCAAACGCACCGTGATTTATCTTTTACTTGTTTACTTATGGAGGTCATATGTTAAAGGTACTAATATGACGTTCAGTGCTTCAAACACCAAGTCTAAAATCAAGGCAGTCAGAAGAGTACTAAAGGGCTCTCCAGAGCTCCACTCCCACAAAACTAAACTTGCCATTTGACACATGAGAAAGGGGTCATCCTTTTAAGGCTCTGGAGGGTAAGCCATTTTGAAGTAACTCCAACACATGTTCAAAAGGGGAAAGTGCAAGAATAGTTAGGCAGTAGATACAGGCCCTGCACACTGACACTCCCAACAGTAAAACCCTGATGGAAAACAATCTACATAGAAAACACATACATCTACAAAAAAACGACTTACCGAAAGATGACTTGGACAGACAACAGCAGATGGAGCACTTCGGTTAGAGTCCTTCTAAATACATATCAACAAATGCATTCATTCAGAGGAAGCATGCAAATGCAATGCCTAACTTAAATATCAAAGTACACAACAGCCTAAGCCAACAAGTAGAACAGGACATTTGCCAGAAATTCCAAGTTGCATGACCTCTAAACACCAATTTCAAATTATGGGACCGAAATACTTTTAACATTCTGTCAGGGCATTATACTATGATACAACTATGCTTAGAGGCTGGACACAACACCCACAACACCTGTTTAAAACCACAACAACACTCAGTTGCAGTGACATCAATACACTGGCATGCAATGTTCCAAATGAGAAAAAGCTGAAGCTCTATTGGGCTTATTTATTTATTTATTTATTTTTACCTTTGTTGTTAGTTAGGGGCGACTGGCTGTTGCCTGCTTCTCCCAGCCTGAAGTGTCAAAGCAAGAGATTCATGTTGAGCTCAGCTATAGACCCTTCCTGCAAATGGAAGGCACAGACTCCATAGCTGTCCAAAAATAAAACCTGAGCCCTTTACTGAGAATGTTCATGGAGTTGTGATGGTGCACAGGTTCCGTCAGCAGGCAGGAGGTGGCCAACGCACCTTACATACAGCACACCCCTCACCACCCCCATCTGTCCAAGTCACACAAGCGTAAACTTAATGCTATAGAGTACAAGAATACTGTCCTCTGCCGGCCAATCATGTGAACTGCCGCCCAGGAAATTGTCATAGTACTAGTACTAATAAAACTCACCATACCTTAATACTACAATATAGAGTCACAACAATTAATAAAAAGCACAGTGACACCCCCTAAAAAGGGATAAGGATGTAAACTAGTAAACTAATTATGTAAAAGAATGGCACAGTGCTAAATATGGCAAATAGTTGATTATATTAATATTAATGTAGCAACTATAAAATCATTCAAAGTTCCAGTGGGCTCCTGCATGCCAGAAAATCAACATTTTTAAGAGATTATTTTTGCCCAGAGAAAAAATTGTATTCATTTAGATGCATTAATTATTTAATTAGGTTAATTTAAATAATTTAATTATTTATTAATTATGCATTATATGCAAATGAATCAATGCATACTTGCATTATTTAAGTATGGCAGAGACACATAAGGTAACGTACTCCTGGAGCTGCCTCTGTCAACTTTCAGTGTGCCTATATGGGTTTGCTACAGGACTTGTGGTTTCATCCTTATTCAAAAAACATTACACTAGCTGAACTGACTACTCCAAATTTGTCCAAGAGGGTTGCCCTGCAATGGTCTGGCATCGTGTCTAGGGTGAAATATTCTGGAAATGGTAGATGGATTTTAAATGTTATGTTGCTTTCAATCATTGTACCAAGATTATTACCCATAGTAAATTGATCCCACCACTGCCATTTTTATTCATTTTGTGTCTAAGGTTTCTCTATTGCTTTCTCTGTCTGTCTTTCTGACTGCCTAGTATTATTATTATTATTATTATTATTATTATTATTATTAATGTTGTTGTTGTTGATCAAAATAATAAGCTAAGAATTATAATAATTTATATTATATAATCATTTATTGGATATAGCATTCTATGAGTTATGCAGGATTTCTGGCGTACAATTTGATCCCTCATCCCTGCTTTAGCAAATCTTTTTCTTTGGGAAGCACCCAGCATTGGTTTAAACTGCTCACATATAGATATAGGATGCATTTTGCTTGCCTAATGCAAGAGCAAATATAGCAATGATGTCTTGAGTGCCCCATTCCAAACTTACATCTCCTTATTCAGTGTCCAAGCCAAGAAACAAACCTGACCTCCTTAGCCATGCCCACCATGCCCTCTTGGCCAATGGGAAACCTTTACAGATCATGTATCACTATAACAGAAGGACTTAATCGGCCCTGGAGGTTTGCAGAACTTTACAGCCTGTCTCCGCCACCAGGGAGCTTGCTTCTTTTCAGCCTTTCTGAGGTAAGACAGAGAGAACAGACACAAAGAGAGAATGGTAATGGAAAGCAAGAAGCATGTCAGTAAGGATGCCATAGAGATGGCTGTGACTGAGGGAAAGCAGGTAGAGGAAGACGGTGTGCCCCACTCCACATGTATATCAGTGAAATATGCATGTAGAAAAACTGCACAGGAACACTCATGTTTTAAAGAAGAGTCTAGACTAGATTATTTATCAGATAAGTGGTGCATCAGCTTCTGGTCATCATCATGTTCTGGTTGTACATTTGAATGGGTAAATAATTTGAAAGATAGAAATTTGCAACGTGCATGCTGATTCAAATACTATGAGAAATAAAATAATGCATAGTAGAGATGCTAAAGAGTACTAAACTAACTATATCATTTAGGAAAGAAGCTAAGTAATGTAGCAATATACAGTAAAATCATTGGATGAATACCAGAGAAGCTAAATAATGCTAAATAACGACCTAAAACTATGAACTATAAAATTAAGCTATAAAACTTTAAAAATTAAATATAACTCATAAGCAATGAATATTTGTGTGTATCCCTAATATTCCTTGCACATATATTTTCCTCTTTTATACCTCTTTTAGTTATCCCATATGCTAAAGGTTACTTGCTATATGTCAAGAGGATGAGATGACGTTTTGTTCGAGCATTACACTTTTCAAATTGTGTTTCTCACTGTTCAAAGTGTGTTATTCAAATTCACATTTAAAGTTCACATAACATTCCATAAACCTTCTCGAACTGTATCTGTGTATATCGTATCCACATAAGGAGAGGAAGATTGTTACAGATACTATTCCAAGACAAATCTGATCTTGATGACAGAAACTAGATCCTGAAGGATGTCAAGCATGCACTTGCACCTGTCTAAGATGATACAGTTATACCCAGGGAGTCTTAATAAGCCTCTCTATATATACTAGCTTCTTTTCAATAACATTTATTGTGCACTTAATAAAAATAAAACACATGACATAAAGGGTTGTTCATCTAAATGAACATTATACATGAAATAACCCTCAAAATTAATTATTGCCACCAAATAGGAGACCCAACGTTGGTTTTGAACCAGAGAACCTTGACA
>JAUZST010092828.1:0-19282 GCA_034779995.1 Parotocinclus haroldoi
TGGCAGGTGAACGCAATTAACTTGAGAGGAATAAACGACCTAAATCTCTTCAAAGCTACACCCTGTTTTTTTGGGGGACGCCCTCGTGCATAAGAGTGTATTTTAAGGACGTATAGCATCAGTTTTATTCATCCCAAATACAGAGACTGGTTCACAACACACAACATATAATGATGAAGTTCCCGAAACTACAAGCAGATGGCGCTAATTGACCATGATATAAAGGCTGGTGTGTTACGCAAACTTTCACAAACACGCCGTTAAATCGTATTTAACTACAGTTTAGCTATAACCTGGTGTAAAGCTTTAATTAAGAAAAAAAACATATATAGCTTAGATGTATTAAACTTAAACACATAGCTAAAACAAACAAAGCATATCCTACTCAATTTAAACATAATGTAAGGGTTTAGCATGTCACCATTTAGCGTATTAGCATGTAAACGTATAACGTTTAATTGTTTAAAAGTGTGTCATTTATTTTTATGTACTTTTTTCTTGGGTGTTTTTATAATACCCTATAATACGTGAAATAAATATACTAATAAAATAAAAAATTTAAAAAGCCACAAAGAAAGTCATTAAGATAAAACTGCTAAAGCTGGCTATTGGTGGTTAAAGCTGGTTGATATTGGTTAATGCTGGTTAAATACAATATGTCAAAGCCGCTAAAGCTAGTTAATGATGGTCTAAATCTGGTTAAAGTTGCTTACTTGTAGTTAAGGCAGATTAATTTTTGATTACAGTTTTAAACTGTAACAATGGCTAATATTAATATATCTAAAGCTGTTAAAACCTGCTAAAGAGTGATAAAGCGGCTTAAATCTGGTTGATGTTTGTTAAAACTGGTTAATGCTGGTTTTATAGCAGGGTACTTTTAATTAAAAAAAAATGTTTTTAACATGAAAGGCACTTAGATGCAGCTTATTTCAATGCTCGTTCCTGTCTAAATCAAGCAGTTTACTGTTATAAAACGCTCTCGTTATGACAAACTATTCAGTTGAATCATATCTAAGCCATTCCCACTGAACTCAGACAAATGTTTCAAATCGTTCTTGGTTTAAGAAATAAAAGTGTTTAGTTCTGCATACCGTTATGAGTTGTGTGGGGGTCAAGTTTATATATCGATGTGAGGACCTAATGTTGCCCCGCGGATAGAAAGAGCTCTGTAAGGGGAGTCTGAAATAAAGGGCATTCATTTAAAGAGTGATGCTTTTATAAAGTCTGTTTAAAAAGACAAAACAGACAAACAGACTCGCTTTAGTGTGCGAGGTTAGTGCTGGCGCTCGGTGTTGCATTACCGAGTGTGTGAGCTGGCTCGTTTGGAACTAAGCGTTTCATGCTTTGTGTGAAGGTTTTGTAACGGAATGCGAAGTCGGATAGACGCAGCGGTGGGAAACAGACGGGACTGAAATGCCCAGGTCGTTTCGGGCAGAGCAGCAAAACAGGAACATGCACGCTTTTACAGGAAGTCAAGTTTTTTAGTGGCCATATTGCACTGAATCAGCAAAGAGGCTCCTGTCAGACGTGTATACATTCTTTTACCCTGTCTCATTCAGCAAGTGTCTCCCTCCCACACACACACACACACACACACACACACACACACACACACACACAGACGCACACTTGCTCTCACACTTGTACACACTCAAAACGGAGCGTAGAGGCCAACTGCCTGCCAGTATTTTTATAATCTTCATCCGCACTGACCTGTTGCTCCTCTGCTGGCGCCACCGGTCTCAGACACACACACACACACACACACACACACACACACACACACACACAAATGCACATTCGCATACTGACCTGCCCCCGGGGTGGTTAATTGAGACCAGCTGTTGCAAGGTGCCTGTTCTCCCCCCTCACACACACACACACACACACACACACACAGCGGTGCACTTGCTTTTTTAACGGCTTGCTCACTTGAACACTTGAGCCTGATATTTCCTTCAGCGCTGCCCCTGTGTGTCGATCCTCATTGATCCTGATGATTAGTTTAATCTTTTCTTTTCCTTATCTCTCCTCCCTATTGTACTTTAATCTCTCCTTTAATCTTTCTCTGTATTGTAATGATTCTTTTATCTCAGCCCTTTTATCTTTTCTTTGTATTTTAATCAGTCATACTTGTGCAGCGCTGTGGCTTATGGAAGGAAACTAGACGTGTGCATCGGAGGTATACACCACGTGGATCATAAGTATGTGGACACCTCATCTGTTTAGTTTTCACCGTACTGCTAAGAGAGCCGTAACATGAAGCAGGTAGAGAACGACCGTAAACAGACAGTCGTAGTAGGACGGCACTTTTCATGGGTTTCCAACTCCAGCAATTCAGTTAATTAACTTTCCACTCTCTGGCCTCCAAATAAATCCATTAAGAATCGCGGAGCTTGGTTGGCTTGCACAGTAATGCACATTTTCTGACCGGTGATTTGTTGTTAGGACGGTCTCAAGCTTCATAATGCATTTTTTCTTGTTTTTTTTTTCACCCCGGCGTTTACGATTCCACCGTTAACGCAAGTTCGATTTGTGGAAGCGAATCATGGTACGGACAAAGCAATTTTTCTAGCGTCCTCAGAAGCTGTTCGTGTTCATCGGGCTGAAAATAAGGTTACAAAATCACCTTTAAAGAGTTTGGACTCCACAATCCACAGTCTGTGATAATGTGATAACGTATAAAATAAAGGTACACTGTACAAATACCTTAGCACTCCCTTCTGCCAACCATTACACACACACACACACACACACACACACACACACACACACACACACACCTTCCACCCTGCAGGCTTCCAGCTGCTGGAAAATGATCCTCATCTTCTTCACTCCATGATGTCATTCAGGACACCCAACTGGGCTCCATGCCAATCCCCAAACCACAGGGCATGCTGAGGGGCCCTAAGGCTTAAAGTGCCCCCTACAGAAGCAGGCCTGGTGTGACTTAAGTCATGTAACTAGATAGAGTGTATGAAAGTAATAGACTTTTACATTTATCATTACGCATGTGTGTGTGTGAGAGAGAGAGATATTTAATTTATACTACCACTTGTAACTAGAAGTGCTACGTATTTATGTCTGCTTTTGTTGTTGTTGTTGTTGTTGCTGTGTTGTATGTCTGTTACTAAATGTGTAAAGGCTTTGGCAACACTGTACCAACCACAGCCATGCTAAAAAAGCCACTTTTGATTTGATTCGATTTGATTTGAGAGAGACAGAGGAATGTGTTTCTGCTACCTGTGTGTGGAGGCATCTTTAATTGCTTACACTTGCCTATGTGTGTGTCCCAGTCGCTCATTAGGGGGTGAGCCACTCTGGCTCCAAAGCCCCATGACTGAGGATGAGGTGTGTGACCATGTGTGTGTGCGTGCGTGTGTGTGTGTTTGCTAGGGGGTGTAATCCTGTCACTTTGGCCACTTTGATGCTCCCACCTGCAGAGGGGTTATTGATGGACAGACCTGGATACACTAAAGGACAGAAGACTCTGACACCTTTGCACCACACACACACACACACACACACACACACACCTACACACACTCAGACACAACTGCACTTGCATATACCTGGTCAAACGGTGTTTTGTTGATTGTCTTAACGAACAGAAGTTAACACAGTCTGTGCTGGCACCGTAAAGACGGCACATTGCTGCAAAGCTAGGGGCGAAGAAGCAGCTCCTCCAGCAGCTTTTAAGGAAAACAAGTAGCTTTTAAGCCCAGAGGAGGCCCAATCTTGATTATAAATCCATATAGGAGAATGCAAGCCTTTTCGTTATGTATTTATCTATCCACAGCACCTGTTAAAAGTCTCAGAGGCCGGCCCATTTGGCGCACGACGCAACTATTTGGTCGGGCCGTGCCTGATGTGTGTGATAGCATCTGTGTTTGCCAAGTGTATTGACCTACTGTGCATGACACAATTAGCAGTTGTGTCATGTGTCCAAAACTAATCTCATCAGTCCTTACGCAAGCACAGAATGCAGCTCTTCCTGCTGATCTCCGCTGTCTTTGAGCTTTTCGGGGTCTTTTAACTCTAGATGAGATTATGAGACGCGAGATATGGGTGCAAAGTGCGACGGGTCAAACTCGCACCGTACGGTTTCTTAGCTGTTGTGTTTGTGCGTGTGTTGTATCGGACCGTGGCGACATTTCAAGTCGTTATGTTTGCCATGCCGTTTGTGTAGTGGTTACTCCGTGGTTAAGATCCTGGCCCGTTGGCGAGAAGATCCAGGGGTCGAGTCCCTGCATTGCCAAGCTGACCTCGACGGCAAGTCGGTTAAGCCCCGACCGCTTGTACGACTGTATCAGTAACAAGTCGCTCTGGATCAGGGCGCCAGCTAAATGCCGTAAATGTAAATTTCTTACGCAAGCCTGTGTTTACCTGTCCCTGAAATTATCCATAATGCATGTGGTTCATGTTTATTTTGATGTATTTACAATTTTGAGGGCCAGCGGAGCGGCCACCGCGAAGGCTGGATGGAGACCAGTAAATATCATAAGGCGCAGGTATACCGGAGAAAATTAGATGCGTTGAAGACTTGCGTCAGCGCAGAGCTTCCTTAAATTTAAACCCTATATTCTGTAGTTAAAGAAATATGTACAAGGATATAATTTAGCTTGGTATGTTTAGGTCAATTTTGTGTGCAATGTGCAAGGAAACTCTTACCTGCTTGTTCTCTGGAAGCAGCAGACATGGACATTCTAGGTTTTCTACGGAGCACGTACAGATTTAGTGACAGACACATTTCCAGCCTCTGCCGGCCTGCGAGTGGTAAAATAACAGAGTGTGAACTGAAACATTATATTCTCCTCCCGACACGAAGAACATCGCCTGGCAGCGCCGCTGCATTTCGGATGCTTATAGGAGCGAGTTCTGAAGTTAAAGCCGGGCCTTTTTTTGTCCCGTTGGCCTCCCGCTGTGGTCGAAGCAGCCGCAGTTCAGAGCGTACATTTGGATCGCTACCATAATCACATGAAGCCACATAAAAAAATAGATGTCGGTGCTTTTTGGCAGGAGAGACCCAAAATGTAACCCATGTTCGGATTTTCGTTCCGTGTTAAACGCAGGGCTCTCAACTTTCTGTAGCGTGGAAAGTTCTTGTTTCTTGAGCTGACCCTAAACCAAGGTCACTAAACTTTGCACAAAATATATATTAACATTAAATGATAAGGTCCGTGCTCGGGCCGTGCAGTGGTCTGATAAGGCAGTTCTGCATCAGACAAACTTTTTCATGATTCTTAAAACTGGTGAAGAATGTGTCCCACTTTCTCGCCTGTTTGCTCCTCAGGAACTGGGAATAATTGTAGTTCTTAGAATGCCATGAGTAGGGACTTTTGTGTAGCTCCTACTTCAGGCCAAGTACTGATCTCAGCACAGAGGAATTGGTGTTTGGTCCAACCATTATGCTCTGATTGGTCAGACTCCGGTGCCTTGTTGTGTGTGTGTGTGTGTATGTATATATATATATACTGTATATATTTCTACCCTGTTCACAGAAATTGCAGTGACCTGGGTTTGAGCCCAGGCATTGCCGTCCGGCAGGGTCAGGGTCGACAATTGGTCATTCC
Organism: Parotocinclus haroldoi; assembly: GCA_034779995.1. Lineage (NCBI taxonomy): Eukaryota > Metazoa > Chordata > Actinopteri > Siluriformes > Loricariidae > Parotocinclus > Parotocinclus haroldoi. The sequence goes on from JAUZST010092828.1 coordinate 5,574, forward strand.
TGAGGGAGGGGAAGGCCCCAACCAAGCCGTGCAATGGTCATGAGCCGAATGGGTGGGGCTAAAACGTGTGATGTGAGACCTACAGGTGCAGCGAAAAAGTGCAGGTGCAGAAATCACACTAGAATCCAGATTTCTGTGTGTGTGTGTGTGTGTGTGCGCGTGCGTGCGTGTGTGCGTGCGTGTGTGTGTGTGTGTGTGTGTGTGTGTGTGTGTGTGTGTGTGTGTGTCTTTGATGAAAGGCGATGCGACACGTCCCTCGTCACGTCTTCGTGGGTATGAGCGGACCCGCATCAAGCGGAACTTGAACCGTGAGGAACGAAGAAGTGTATAAAGCGTATTAAACTGCTTAAGTTGGCAGATAGTATCGGGGGTGTAAGTTGCTCTGGATCACAGGACTTAAATGTAAACTGAAGCGTCTGCAGAGCAAGAGCAGAAGCAGTGAAAGTGGAAAGCAAACAAACACACGCTGAACACGTTAAATGGCGCAGGTGCTTGGTCTCACCCCACGCTGACTAGAAAGTAGCCAGTGAAACACAAAACAGTAGTTCAGCACACTAACTGCACTTATAACTGCGCTAAGAACTGTTTGGTCTGGCGAGAACAAGCTCGTTCAGGCGCGGTTACATCGACATTACACACTGCCAAAGACACGCCGACGTTTGCTTTGGTTTGGAGCCGCAGGTCCTACATGCAGACACATTCCGGAGTTTTATTTTGAGCTGGAGGTCCAGTGTCCAGACATAACGACATAATAATGCCCAGCATCTACGTGCTAACCGTGAGGGTTGATTCATAAATCATGGTTAAATCAATATGGCAGCGATTCCAAGCGACTCACAAAGCCCTGATGTAGCTGCAGGTTTTCCAACCAAGCACGGATAACACCTGATTGATCTTTAAGTGGATTTTAAATAGCTATTGGGTTTGGTCCTGTTTGACTAAAACACGAGTAATAAACAGGACATTATCATAACCTCCTATCACAATTTAAGACACACACTGCTCACAAAAAACATCACCCTAATTTTTGTGAGCAGTAAATTTATTTACACAACAACACGAGAGCTTCAGAAAGATTACAAACTTTTGCTGTAAATTGGGAAATTGGTGCCACCAAGTGGACAAAATCATGAACCACCCCGATTAACTCAGGTAACCTACTAGAAACCGCCATTTCTGAGGTTTTTGGTTCAAACCCCGACTGGGGCTTCTAACGGGATGGATGGGTGGAATGTTCACAGCCCTGGGATGCACTGGCACTGGTCCAGAGCTCATCCGGCTCATGTCAAGTCAAGTGACTCGGGTGCCCCAATTCTACCAAACTCTAACCCTAGAAAAAAACATGCTCACAACAAAAAAAGATTTCAAAATGAATGTGAAAAGGATGAAATTAGAACTACTAGATAATCTGATTCTGTCCATGCCCCATCACTGTCAGTGTGTTTTGGCCCTCTTGGTTGACCCTACACCCTCCTACTGAACAGTCAATGTGGGGGCACTCTGGTCCATTTTAACATTCTTCTGTTCACCCTATAAATACAGGTTTGTATCTCATTTGCTTAATCAGCTTAATTAACGTTCTTTGATTTTTTTTTAAATTGCTTTTCTGATTGTTGGTTAATCAGATAAAATCAAATGCTTCTGTTTTTAATCACATCATATTCATTTTCACAAAAAAAGCACCTGATTAGTAAACATGCAGTAGTTTTGGTTACCCCTGATCAAAATGTTGATTGACTTTAAATTCATCTACACAAAACTAAGCAATGAACATTTTTTAAAACAAAACAGAACATATCTCGGACAGCGTGGGGCACATGGACATGTGTGTGCCCTGTATAAGACACTAGACAGTCGTAGCCAGGCTTAGTGTTGCCACCTAGGCAGATGACCTTGAGATGTTTACCTTATCCTGACTGTCTGATGCTGTCCTTGGCTGAAAGCAGGACTGGAGTTTGCTTGTCCCAGTCAGAGACGCAGGAGTCTGGGGCGCATCAGTAAGCCTGTCCTGGACAGTACACCAGAGGATGATCTCCCATCCAGTGGCACACAGTCAATCATGTTTGTATGTGATGCCCAACACAGTCTGTTACTGTTTTTACAAAAAGAAAACAGCTACAGTATATAACAGGGCAGAGTGATTGTGACCAACAGGGAACAGAGTGAAATGAAAGTAAGGCAGTATATTAGCATTTATTAATTTATTTCAGCTATGTAACTTCCATCTTGATTCCTGTTGCTGAACAATACAGACATGTTTCCTGAGTTTTAGGAACCCGGCCTTGTCCTACAGTTAATACAAATTATTAAAAAAAAAAAAACTTCTCCACTGCCTTTGAGGTTTCTTAACTTGGGAGACCTGAGAAGAGGACGTTAGCAAAATCAGTCCTTCTCAATCTCGAAGAAAATTCCTTTGTAGAGCGATAATAGAAGACAAACTCATTTCTTCTTCTTATCATGTGTGGTGGTGGACCAGGCATCCAGCAGCTTCTTGCTGTAGTAGATCTGCCAGGCATGGACCTGCACAGCCACCACCATGAGCAGATAGAGTACGGAGACGGCGGAGAAGCCGAAGATGAAGCGGTACGCCTTGCCGTGTCGGTACAACTGCTGTGCCACAGGGAACATCTCCATGCCCCCGTAGACGAGGGGGGCCACGCTGAAAAGCCCCGTGCCAATCATGGATACTGCCAAGTAACCGATATTGTTCTTCGGGAGTGCCATGAAAGTGAACGCTGTAGGGACGATGCTCAGCAGGTACGGGTACTCCCACTGGTATGGACTGGCCACCAGTTTGTGAGAGACCAAACTGAAGTAGCTCACCACCACCTGAGCCAGGACAAGTCCCCACAGTGCGACGTGAGCCACGTTTAGCTTTCGGATCTCAGATTTCAGAGCCACGCTGGTAAAAGGAGGGACATTTTAGCATTTCTCAAAGTTGGCAGACCTACTACGTAACGAATAGCACTACTGTTAGCATAACGTCATACAAACCTCATCTGATAATGAGACGCTACACGTTCACGGTGCTGGTAATCGCTCCCGTCCGTCCCCTCTGCTCTCGGTCCTGCCCTTGAAGCCATGGCGAACCCTGAACCAACCAGGAGGAGCAACAGATATGAATTTGAGCTTATTTGGATTATGTCGCGATCGGCATCAGTGGCCATTTCAGCGACACACACAAGATTATATCTTTACACAAGGTGATCTCAAGACTAGTCACATGCACTCCTATTATGAGGAGTATATATACATTTACATGATAGACTAAGACCGTAGTGTATTTACGGCATTTGGCACACACCCTTATTCCCGTATACAGTCTTACCATCCAAGCAATCGTGGGTAAAGGACTGTGGCAGCAGAGGTGGGATTTGAACCCTGGACCATGAGGTCCAGAGTTCAGGACCTTAACCACTAGGCAACCACAGTCCCAATATACACTCAAGTCAATGCTAATTTAGAGTAATTAATCTAACAGGCATATATTTGCGCTGTGGGAGGTAACCAGAGTACCAGGAGTAAACCCAGGCAGACACAGTGAGGACTCCACACAGAAAGGACCCAGCCCACTCTACTCTGGGATTGAACCCAGGACCTTCTTGCTGTGAGAAGGCATGGCTACATTTGTTAAGTTTATTTGGTTTGTAACAGACTTTAATTTATATTTCTTATATAGCTACTCGGATACTAAGCCGAAACCAAAGAGGTTTCTTCACCTGCATAATATTAAAAAGTATTATTATTTATGTACCAGGAACAGTGATTACAGATGGATTGTCTAACATCTCTGGAGAAGGTCACATGGTTTCACGTGCAATTTTTACACTGATCAAACTGTTCCAAAACTGTATTCGACAGTGTTTAGTGCTTTTCAGTTGATATAAGGCAAGTAGAAAAACATGGACTAAATTGGACATGCAAGAGAAAACGCCCAAGTTTCTTTCTTAAAGGAAAAAAAAAAAGTCTTGCGATGGACTTGCATCCTGTTGAGCTTACACCTACACCATGTGTTCTCCAGAGCCCAGTGAACCTGATAACGACATGCAGGGATAAAGTCCTTGTTGTATAAAGTGGATGGGCGGTTTCAGAGTTTGTGCTGATGAATTCTTTGTTTTTACAAGTCCGTGACGTCCATGACTTTACCTTTTTCCTTCAAATATTTTAGATCTTTAATATCTTTCGGCTAAAAATCTATAGTGCCATTTTCAGCCACAACATTCTGGTGGCTAAAATATAGTGAGTCTCCACAGATAATGCCTAGCAGCAATACATGAAACAACATGCGTTCTTATAAGGCGAATAAACTGAATTTAAAAGTTACAGTACTGTAACATTTTAGGATCGGGTGATTTAGAGACCCCTCTGGTAGAAGTGTGTTCCTATAAGTCATGGTTTTAGGAAACAAGGGTTTCAGTCTTAACTGCAGCATGTATGATGGGTGAAGTAGTCTATATTTGTCTTGTTACCTTATACCATGTAAACTTCCATGCAGGAAGTACAGCAGTGAGGAAGAAGTCTTTGAGTGCTTTGCTAAACAGAAAAACCTAATAATTAAGGTATAGGCGTGTGGCCAAAAGTTTTGAGAATGGCATAGAAGTTGGTTTCCAGAAAGTTTGTTGAATCGGTTTTTAAGGTGAAAATGACCTTATCACAAAAAATGACTGTATTCGAGCCCTGCTAACATCATTTCAGCATGGATCTCCTTAGTTCAGGATAAAAGGTTAATAAGGACAAGACAGCTGATTAGCAGAGCAGACTGGTTGCTTTAAGAGGAAAAAAAAACACAATTTAAGTTTTCTTCTGTTAACCATGGTTCCTTCCAAGAAAACACATGCAGTCATCAGTTAATTGCAACAAAAGGGTTTCACAGACAAGGACATTGTAAGGTAGCGGCCTTGTTCAACCATTTATTAAATCCTCCAGAGTCTCCAAGGAGAGTGGTACAATTGCAGTGAAGACGGCATCAGGGTGCCCAAGAAAGTCAAGCAAGCATCAGGACTTCTAAAGAGGGTGTTGCTATGAGATCAGGTCACCACCAGTGCAGAGCTTGCTCAGGAATGGTAGAGGGCAGGGGTGAGACAAAGGCTTTTGGAGGATGACTTGGTGTCATGAAGGGCAGCCAATAAGCCACTTCTCTCCCTGAAAAACTTCAAGGACAGACATTCTGCAGGAAGTTCTTCCTTCTGAAGGAAATAAAGATTGGACTACAAAAGACATTATTTTCTCCAATGAAGCCCCATTTAGTCTGTTTGGGACATCAGGAAAAATTATTCTATGAACAGGAAGCTCCCCATATCTCAATCCTGCTGAGAACCTGTGGTCAATCTTCAAAAAAAAAAAAGGATATTCAGCAGGTCGAGGCAAATTGCAGAAGTCTTTAAAAAAAGAAGGGTTAACACTAAATATTAAGTCTTTGTTTAAAATGGATATATTTGTAAGTAGGGTTAAACAATGTATGGAACACTTGTACTTCATTACGCCATATAAACATCTGACCAAAGGTTCAATAAAAACTGAGGCAGCAGACTTTGTGAAAACCAGAATTTGTGCCATTCCCAAAACTTGTAATAAAAGCTTTGGAAATTAACTACTGTTTGAGAAGTTGCTGTATTACTAATGCACAGAACGTGCAGAATAAGTAACAGCTCGTTTTTGTTCAACGACACATTCGTTGCATTTATAATACGGCTAAAATGAAAATGGCTTACTGTTCCATTAGTAAAATAACCTAAAGAGAAAAATGAAAACCATTTATACAGATTTAAAGCTGCTTTAACGTAACCTAACGCTAAAGTTCGCATTCCTGCGCCCGAATCTGTGTACAATGACACTTGTTCGAATGTAATTTTTAACAATAAACTATGGGGATATTTGTATTCAGCTAAACCTTAATAATAATTATTAAAAGTATAAGTTTGTGCTGACGTTTCACACGAAACTGCTCTTAACGCTGACCGTTTAATACTAGCTACCTACCGAAAACCGAACATTAACATTCGTGCTATTTTAAATATGGATAGATATAAAAGAAATATAGAGTTAAATAACAGTACTGAAACATACAAACTTAATATTTGACAAACACCTTGTAACTCCAAGCAAGCTAGCACCGAAAGGAACGCGGACAAAGCGGTGACTCTCAAAAACCTTCACATGCACTACTTAAAGCGCCCTACATAGAGAAATCGATATCCGTTTGTATGTCCTACCTAGAGTCCTTGATATTTAGCACAGATGCATTTAGTTTCAGCCACCGTCCAGAGAGACTATTTTTCGCGTTTATCTAATTCACCACTTAGTTGTAGTACTGCCACCTGTTGACGGTAAGGAGGCTTGTTCAAAGCATACGTGTACTAGTACAGATTATATTATATACAATTAATTATTTCCCATTTTTCTGCCCCAAATACATAACAAATCTAACAATAAATAAAATAAACATTCCAGTTGGTGCCTGGAACTTCTGGTCCATAGTTCAGCATCCGAACCGCTAAGCCACCACATCTCAGAGCTTGTACATGAGTAACATAATAGTGTTTTATCATTATTTCTGTTGCCGTTGGGTGCTTGGACACAATATGTGTCTAATATGATAGCTCACCACTGCAGGAACTCAAAGTCAAATTCCAGTGGAACCTTTCAGTCTAGGATGGACATTGCATGCATACATGAGCAGCTGATCCTGAGGAGGGGTGTCTGGTCAAAATATCATCCTTTGGTGCTGCAAGAATGACCCCTACTCAGTAATGGACTGGTTCCCTGTCAAGGGGAACTGATACCTCTTCTTCTTCTTTCCTCACGGTTCAAGTCCCACTTGATGCAGGGTTTGCTCATACCCACGAAGAGGCGGCGATGGAATACTGTGACCGCCGTCAAAGACATACATACAAGGCAATACCAATTTAGATACACCCATTAACCTAACACACGTCTTTGAGATGTGGAAGACACGCAGACATGGGGAGCACATGGAGACTCCACACAGAAGCAGACGTACTCATCCAGAGCGACTTACAACTCATACAGTTGTCATACTCATCCAAGCAATTATGGGTTAAGCTTGGCAGAGCTCAGCTTGGCAGAGGTGGGATTTGAACCCTGAACCTTCTGGTCCATAGTCCAGTGCCTTAAACACTAGACCACAACAGTCCCAATTTTAACTAGAATTAACTAACTATCCCTATATATAGATTTTGGTATAAAACTGGTGATAAGGATATTATTTAAATTACATTTATATAATTGTGTAAATGTAATTATTTTTCTATAACTTACATTTCGAAAATATATTTATACTGAATTATATTAAAATATAATAGACATTTGAGTTTGTTTTTGAATCTGTTGTAAATTGATGTTATGGGTGATCAGTGACTAATTTTTTTAATTTTTTTGACTAATTCTGCCATTATCATTTCAATAACTCAATAACTAACTTAACTGTCCAAAGTTTTGCCTACTGAAAAGTTTTGTGTTCCTCTAAGCAAACTCACTACAGAGAAAAAGTCATTTAGATAAATTTAAGACTGAAAGGTTTAAGGCATGGGGCATTTCAAACTACTAATGCAGAAATCACACATGGTTAGAATTTCGCTGCATTCCATTTCTTTTAAAACAGTTATGTTTTATGTTAAAGCATTTAGCAGACGCCCTTACCCCGAGCAACTTACAGCTGATATGATCTTATATGGTACAATCGAAGCAATTGAGCAATAAGAATTTTGAACAGAGGCAAGTGGCAGCTTGGCAGGGCTGGGATTTCAACCCTTGAACTAATTGTTAATATTCCAGTAATTTTATTGAACCACCACAATCATACAGTAACTCAAGACTGACCTTAGCGTTCTTTGTTCATGGTTAGGGAGCAAAGCTAATGTTAGCTTGTTCTAACCGCTATAGAAACTCCCTAGTTACTCTTAAGTTTTCATCTTGGCATGGCGTTAGAACTCCAGACTTTCTGCAGGCCATCACCAACTGGAAACAGTAAAGGCCCATTGTTGTCCAGAAATGGCTTCAGTAAATACGATTACTTGTAGGGGCTGATGTTTAGGATTTGCGGGTTGTTATGTTGTCTTAATTTCTCTGCTCACAAAAATTTAGGGAGATTTCAAAATGAATATGAAGAGGATCCCATAAGAACTGCTGAATAATCTGATCCTGTACATGCCCCATCACTGTCAGGGTGTTTTGGCCCTCTGGGGTGACCATACACCCCACTGAACAGTCCATGTGGGGGCACTCTGGTCCAGTTTAACATGCTCCTGTTCACATGATAAATATATTACTTCCTACTCAATCGCCATAACTGAGTTTGTGTAATCTCATTTGTGTAATCCAACAACTTTCTTTGACTTTTAAATAAAAACAAATGTTTTTTATAGGATATGAATTTTGAAATATCCTCATTTTTGTAGGCAGTATATATAAAATCACAGACAAATCATAACAAAGATTGTAGGTGAAGCTCTGCGATTGAGTAGAGCAACACCATCAACAACCTGCTTGATTTGATTCCATTGTGAACCATCACCAACAGAAAAAACACATGGATTTAAAATGTCATACGTGTCAGTAACCATGCACACCTTCAGCCCAAGATGTTCTGATCTTGTCCTCAGATGTTTCCAAAACCCAAACTCTGTTAAGGCAGCTTGGAGAATTGTTCCCATTGGATACCTTTCATTATTAAAGCATACACTGTATTAAATCCAGGGATTCTTTGATTTATTTTACTTGTTTTGTTGTAAAAATGGAGTAAATGGAGTTATAATGTGTTATAATGAATAGCATCACAGGTGTGATTTGTCAGAGGTGAGTGCCATAGATAATCACAGCTGTCATGTTAGACCCGATAACACACTCCCTCTCATGTTCTGTTGGTTAAACGTGTCCAACTAGGGATGCACAGATCACACACGAGTTCATCATTCGAATCAGTTCTGTTTTATTTAAAAAAGGAACTTCAATGTTTATGGTTTGATGGTTTGAATTTTAGCACCACTGAAAATCGGAATATTGCATCAATTCATCAAAGTTTTTTTTTTCAGTACATTTACAAACTCAGTAGTTTAAAAAAAGCACACTAAATAAATTACAGAACCCCCTCAACAATCCTTCCTGCATTCAGTTCTGCTAAGATCTCTTTTGGTATGTGAGAGCCAGCAAAGAAACACATTTATATACAAATATACAGATTTTATATGGACCGTAGGTTGCATGAGCAAACAAAACAGACCTACATCATAATGCGTTGCTAGTGAAAATGTTAAATTAAATGATGTGATAGCCGAAGAAGGAAAATATACCATAGAATACAGACTGCAGAGTACAAATAATGCATTATTAAAGAGACTGTAATACTGCGTAGTAGCGCACGTAGGAAATTTGGATCCATTCTCTTACATAGGGAGTGACTGTCAACTGTTACCCTGTGCACAACAGTGAGAGCAACTCCCTGAGAATGCCTTCTAGACCAGGTTCATGTATTCCACTTTCCAGAGGGCCCTGATGTGTAAACTAAATGGACGTTATGACCTACAAGACCACAGATAGTCCCCAGTTTCCAGTGACTCCGTTGAACAATTTTCGACTTTACGATGGGAGTCTGATAATACACGTACATACAGATTCAGCAGAAACTTTACTCCAAATTTTTATTTTGACCCAAGCAAATGATAAGTGGCTAAATGGTGGGAGTGATGAACTCTGGGAAATGAAGTGACGAAAAGTCATGGTCGTAACAATAACAATTTTGTTTTTGCTTTTCACTTTCAATACATTATTTAATAAATTACATGAGATTCCCAACACTTTACTACAAGCTATGATTTGTGTTAATGATTTTGCACAAGAGTCCAATCATGTAAGCGTTTTAGGCATGTAAAATACGTTAAATGGTAAAACGGAGACTAAACTGTATTTTTTAAATGAATGTGATGCGTTATTATTATTCAGGTTAAATGTTGAACCTGTATGCCGATTATGTACAGGTACGAAACAGCACTATGGGCGAAATATTGGGTGTGTCACACTGGGTACAATAAATATCCAGAGAAAGACGAATGGACGTACTGACTAGCGTAAAGTCCTGCAGCTTGATGGGATGGTAACTGAACATGAACAGTGTCTCCAGACTTTAGGGGCAGCACTGCACTCCCAGATGCTTGATCCAGATAGCCTTTTTTGCATTCATCATATGTGTACATTACTGGCTCATCATTCTTGTGCAGAGCCACCCAAACATTGGCTTCTTTGCAGTGAACGTGGTACGCAAAATAGTAAATTCCAGGTATACTGCAGGAGAAAATGCCTGTTTGATCATTGTAGTTCCTGTTGCCATTGTACAAGATTTTGTTGAAGGCCACAGGTGTGCCAACAGGGGGGTATGGTGTTGTTAGCTGAGCTGTAAACGCAGCCATCTGAAGACCATTTATGCCAATTATGTCTCCTCCAGGCTTGACTTTCCTTTTGCCATTTTGTTTGACGCCATCCAGACTGGGACCCAAAATTTCTCCACGTTCATGGGGAGGCCCAGGTGGACCAGGAGGGCCAGGAGGGCCAGGTACTCCAGGTTGACCAGGATATCCACCAGGTCCTGGAACCCCTGGTGGTCCTATTGGCCCTGGAAAGCCAGACTTTCCTTCACCTGGTGGTCCAGGTCTACCTGGTGGCCCATATTCCCCTTTTGGTCCTGGAAGTCCAGGAGGGCCAATGGGTCCACTTGGACCCATTAGCCCCGGAATTCCAGTTGAACCTTGACCACCTTTACTTCCTGGCAGACCTCCTTCACCCTTTGGTCCAGGCTTGCCCAGAGCACCAGGGAGACCCGGTAATCCTTTGTGTCCATTTTCACCCTGTTGACCTACGGAGCCAGTTAAGCCTCTTGGTCCTTGCTGACCAACATCACCTGGAAGCCCTGGCTTTCCTGGAAATCCTGGAGGACCTGGTTCACCTTTTGGCCCTGATGGCCCTTTTGGTCCAACGTCACCCCCTTCTCCTTTAATTCCAGAGAGGCCAATGTCACCTGGAGGTCCCATGGGACCTGGGGGTCCCGGAATCCCACTTGGTCCAGGTGGGCCAATCATTCCTGGAAGTCCAACATGACCCTTCTCACCCCTTGGACCTATAGGGCCTGGTAAGCCACCATGTCCTTTGTCACCCTTTGGTCCAGGAAATCCCAGTTTTCCAAATCCAGGTGAGCCAGGATTTCCTGGCAAACCAGGCAGACCTGGCTCACCCTTTCCACCTGGAAGACCAGGTTGCCCTGGCAAACCATCTAAACCAGGTTTGCCAATACCTGGTAACCCCGTTGGCCCTGGTTGTCCTGCTTCACCTGGAAATCCTGGTAGTCCTTGCTCTCCAGGTGAACCATGTTTACCAGGGCTTCCAGGGGCTCCTGGAAGGCCATCTAATCCTGGCTTTCCCAGTCCAGGTGAACCCGCTGGCCCTGGTAACCCAGGGGGCCCCGCAGGTCCTGTTATACCATCTAATCCTGGTAGGCCAATTCCTTGATCACCTTTAGGTCCTGGGATACCAGGAATACCTGGGGCACCCTTTGGTCCAGATTCTCCACGGAATCCAGATTGTCCAGGTAGTCCCTGTATACCTGGTTTAATCACACCTGGCAGCCCAGGTGGCCCTGGAAGTCCAGGAGGTCCTGGCAATCCTACTGGTCCTACATCACCACCTGGTCCCACCTCACCCTTTGGGCCTGGAAATCCAATTCCTCCATGTTTTCCTGGAAGTCCTGGCATGCCTGATTTTCCAGTCCCAGGGTATCCTTGGGGGCCCGGTGGGCCTTGCTTTCCATGAGGCCCTGGAATACCTTGGCCTGGTAGTCCAGGGGGGCCAGGAGGGCCCTGAGGGCCCTGGGGGCCTGGAACTCCTATAGGACCAATCTCACGCTGGGGGCCTTTCTGACCTCTGGGAACATTTTCACCTGAGAAGAGAATATACTGTGATTCTTCAGAAACAGTTCTAGCAGATATTTCAGCAGATGTATGTATCAATGTGTATACCTTTGCCTAGATTGGGTTTTCCCTTTGGAAAGTTCATAGGTGGTTGTTCCTTTCCATAAAATGGGAGCATTGGCATTTCATTTCCATATGATTTCCCAACGTGCTGCTGCTGGGGTATCCCTTCCTTGCCCAATGGCATATGGGGCCTTTGTGGAAGTGGTCGGTGTTGCTGGGGCAGTTGCTGTTGCCCATAGTATGCCCCTGCCTGGGCATGATGCAACAGGTAAAGCTGTATCATCAGTGTGAAGCCTTGGGTAGAGTAGAGAGGCATGACCATGTCCTGCAGAGCAGAGATAATGAAACAGCAGAGAATGAAATGTATGCAGCACAATGTATGTTTGATGTTTACACAATATGTCCTAGAACATCACAAGTTTGGCCTTTGAAGAACACAAGGTAACAGCAAGAATCTTTATCTGCTGTTTGTTTGGTTCAGGGAGGCTCAGCATCGACAGCCAGTGTCTACCACGTAAACCCCTCTCTTCCATATACCGCTTCTGGAGAGGTGGCAAGTGTTGGTTATGAAGTCAAAGGTCTGACACACAGGATAAACCAAGGAAATCTGGCACCTAAGAGACCAAGAAGGGTCTGGTGAGAGGACAGGGGCCAGCATGAACCAAAACGGGTCACAGAACAGGTCCTGGGTGTTCCTGGGTTCTACCACATCAGCGGCTCCTGAGCAACAGGGCCCAACTACCTCATAATGAACCTTTCACTATTTTTCTGATGCGGTCTCTCTCACTCGCAGTTCTGGGCTTTTTAAGGAAAGGATTTGGATTATATTGTTTGTTCTTCATTCCTAAAATTACACAGAGATACAAAACACAGAGCTCAGGATCAGGCCCACGATGCTGCAGCTGCTGCGATCCTTGCTCCCTTGGAGATATCAAAGATGAAACTGAATCAGAGGTCAGTGATGGTGTTTGAAGATTTCCTAAACCTTCAGTCAGAAAAGCCAAGAAAGAAGATTTTTTTGAGAGCAGAAGCTTCTGAAAAGTTTCAAAGCAGTTAAAGGAAAAGGAGTAATTAACATAAATTCTTCTTTAATTAGTCACATAAAGCACTGCAGCATACACGCCCCACCCCACCACACACACACACACAACCACAGACCTACTGGAAAGAGTCACATACTCAAATACTCAAGTGAAAACCACCATAACAGGCACTGAAAGCATGCATGCCTATGCACACACACACACACACACACACACACACACACACACACACACGTGTGCATAAATACTGCTCACAAACATTATGGGATACCTCAAAATGAAATATATACACACTTTAGCAAAACATATATATATAGGATGACATATATTTTTGGGGACTTGATTAACTTAATGATTAGTGTAATGGACCAGGGTAATAAACCACTTCATCGCCCGAAACGACCATCTTGTAATATTGAGGCTTAGAAATACTACATAATACTATAAGAACAAACATCTTAAGCACACACATGCATAGACATACTAACAAATATGTTAACAGATTCAAACAAGCAAACTAACACAAACGCACGCTTACAGACATCAGTCAGAACCATGCATGAACACATGCAAGTGCTTTGACTACTGTGTGTGCTTCTACGTGCCTGTGTGTGCATGCGTGTGTGTGTGTGTGTGTGTGTGTGTGTGTGTGTGTGTGTGTGTGTGTGTGTGTGTGTGTGTGTGTGTGTGT
>JAUZST010092839.1:0-19281 GCA_034779995.1 Parotocinclus haroldoi
ATATATAATGAAATGCTTATTATAGTGCACCTATGGTGCTCCAAATGTGGGCAATATTACACCCATGAACACAAATACAAAATCTTTCATCCAGTACCCAAATCTCCCCTCAGCTATAAGACCAGTTACTCACAACAACAAAGTCTCTGTTCCTATCTTCAGTATTTTAAAAAGTTAAAATGATTATGAATTGTGTCCAATTTAAAAAAAAAAGACTTAAATAATGAAGATTTCATGGCTTTGGAAATTGATGCCAAAAGGTGCCAGCCATTCACTCAAGTTGAGTTGAAAGCGATATCTTGGCCCGCCAAAATTGTCAGCAGAGTTACTTGGTTCAAGTCTAAAGGAAAGGAACCTGTTGGTTCCCCTAGTATGGTGGCCTTACAATCAGTAAAACTGAGAATTGTGTTAAGGAAGTAAATAATTGGATGTCGTTAAATTAGTTTTTCTTAGTTGGACAATAGACTGTGAAAGACCGGTTTAAAGACCAATTAATTCCACATTGATTACAAAATACTTCCTGTAGCATATAAAGCTCTACACGACCTTGTTCCAGAGTCTCTGAGTGAACTCTCTGATTCTTACAATCCACCTCGTCTACTTTGTTTTCAAGGTGCTTTCTTTAGTTCCTAGAATGAAAAGCCACCTCACCTATGGAATAAACTTCTCTATTTTAGTTAGTGATTTTGCCACTCTCTGGATTTTTAAGCCTTTTTAAGCCTAAAAGCATTCTTATTTACGCAAGCTTTTAGTTATATTTAGACTGAGTTGCATGGTTCGGGTTACTGGGGTCATGTCTGGTCTGCCTGCCTTGTCATACCCTGACCTTTATCCAGGAGTGGTGGGTCTGGCTGGGCTGGGCTTCAGTCCTCATGATTTTATTTTGTGGATCCTTGCCTTAGACTAACAGCAGAGCTGGGGGTTCATAGTCAAAGAGACTTGAAGTTATCTAGGATGTTGGGTTGCTGTCGTCATGCCTCCTTCACGTGATCCCTCTTGGCTTTGTTAACTTTTGGATCTCTCTTTTCTAGCTATGCTGCTATAGTTAATGCACATGGCATCAGTGATTGCTAATATATTCTGTGCTTTTAAACTAACTACATTTTTTCTTTTCTCTCCAAGCTACTAAGATGTTCATCCACTAAATTGTTGCTCCAATTCAGCATCACTCTACTGGTTTTCATCATCAGAAATATGCCCCGCCACCCCCTGGCCCCACCAGAGGGCAGTAACTCCCTTCAGCCTTTGGTTGTCTGGGGATGATTCCAAGGACTTTCCCGCTGAGGACTCAAGATCCTTAAGATATTCTGTGTAATGAATTAAATACCTTCCAATTTACATGTATGTTATGCTAGTCTATTTAATACTTTATTTATCTGTTATTATTTACTTATTATTACTATTACTACAAACTTAATTCTTACAATCAAAAGATCTAAACCCCCCCAAGGAGGGTGGGTCCCTCCTGGTCTTCCCAGTGTCTCTTCAATACAGGTTTTGTTCAAGTTTGTTCAAGTTGGGGTTAGCCTTATAAGATAATATACTTACAAAATTGGCTCACAAACATTAGGGGATGTTTCAAAATAAAATAATTTTTGTGAGCAGTGTATAATGTTGTAAAGTTGCTTTAAAACAATGCTCCATTGTGAAACGTGCTATATAAATAAATGTGTCTTGGCTTGACTTGACTTTTCCGGATGTCCCAAACAGTCTAAAGGGGGGCTTCATCAGAGAAAATAACTTTACCCTAGTCTTCTGCAGTCCAATCCCTATACTTCTTTCAGAATATCAGTCTGTCTTTAATGTTCTCTTGGAAAGAAGGTGGTTTTTCTTAACTTGTCCTCTGCCATTTCTGGTCCTGAAGCCATTCTCACTGCACTCTTCTTGAAGTTCTTGATGATTTGATAAATGGTTTATCAGGTTCCTATCTTACTAGCATGTCCTTGCCTGAGAAACCTTTTTAATGCAATGCAATGATGACTGCACATTTTAGAGGTAAACATGGTTAACACAATAAAGCTTAAAAGCACCATCACCAGCAGCAACCATCTGCTCTTCTAATCAGCACGACAAAGTAATATAAACTGTCTTGTCCTCATTAACCTTTCCTCCAGAGCTAATGAGATCATCACTGAAATGATGCTTGCAGGTCATTTTGTATGGCTGGAATGCATTAATTTTTGTGATAAAGAAATTTTCTTGGCAGGGAATTACTTTTTTTTAAATTGCAGTTAATTGCAATTCATCGCTGATTTTTAATTGTCAAATTCCCAAATTTTCCCAGCAATGTCCAATTGGGTTTCCTTTGTATGTTTTTCTTCTAGGTTTCCCAAATCTTCTTCTAGTTTATCCAGTTTTTTTCCTACCTAAGATTATTTTGTAGTGCAAAAGCATGCCACACCATAAGGGGGGGTTGGGGGTTTGGAGCACTCGAGCAGTGACCATGATCATTTTCTGACAGGTAGAGGTGAATTTCCCCTTGAAGTTCTTCCTTCATTCTTCCTTTTAGTACATTAAAGTTAATTCTCCAGGTTAAGTTCAAATCTAGGTAAATTGGTCTATGGTTTGACCAAAGCATTATCCCAAATTTACATGACCTTACAAAAACGATATTTTTAATGTATTTTTAATTTCCCTCCATACGTCTTTTATTATCTTTCTCACCTTATTGCCTACTGTGTTGTTCTGAGTTTGAATCGATTTTGAAACATCCCACTTTGGGTTCAGTCTCAGATTAAAGTCACCACTACAAATCACCAATCCATGGACATTTGTAATCATTAGATCACATTTTTTTCTAAAAAACACCCATGTCGCACCTGGAGATGCATACACATTTATCCTTTTAATTTTTCTACAGCCATACTGTACCTTTTTCCCCTGTCTGTGATTTCTGCTATCTTTTTGAAAAAAAAACTTTTTGTCAACATCAGTGTTGCCACCCCCTTATATGACCTGTTTTATAGGGTGCTGAATAAACCTGGTTAAAGCCTTGCCTCTTAAGTTTATCATGCTTGGAATCGGTTAATTGGGTCCCCTGCAGAAATATGACGTCTTTCATTTAATCCAAAATTGTACTTCTTTTTACTGAATTAGGTACACCTTTTTAACACACTGTACACACTGTAAGAAGCCAACCTAAGTGGAACTGGCTACAATGACTTTGCCTTATATATCTATTGCCACCTTTAGTCTTACTATCGCCCACTCTATAAGAACATGAACACATAAAAGAACATCACTAAAACAGACCCAGCAAAACATGAACTTTACACATTTCACCAATTACTCCATTTGAACTTTTGAGGTCTCATTCGTGACCCTGAAGGAGCCAAGATCTATTGTCAGTGTGTTTGTCATGTCCCCTTGGTGTGATTTCTAGTAACTAAAAGTCCAGCACCTTGTGAAGAAAGTAGATGAGATGGACTCTAAAACACCGAGATACTATGGGACCAGGCCTTGTCGTCTTAACAAATAACATAACATTTACAGCATCTAGGAGACACACTTATTCAGTATGACTTACAGAAGTACCTTGCGTTCTTAGTACAAGGTAAATGTTAATGACCTTTGATTAAAAAAATATCCTCTAGCTCTACATACTGTATTTATCTAATCTTCCTACAGGTTTTTCTTACTTCAGTTATTTAGTACCCAGGCCTGGTTAACTTGTGAGCCTGCTTGGAAAGGCCAAACTCTAAATCCTGTTAGACTACATCTAACTGGTCGACAGGCAAATTGTGTTCTGATTCTGGTTTTGACTGAAAATTTAGTTTTAGGTTTTAGGTTTCATTGGTTCAATCTGGAGATGGTGAGCCCAAACATCCATAAAAAGAAAGTGCCAGAGAGGCTGATATCAAACTTCCTGCCAGTGAGACATCACCATTTCAGGACCTCGGAGAGCACCTGTTTTGGGGCTATGTGCAATACTGAAATACACCTGTTTGTTTTTTAAAAAAAAAATGTCAGTTCTGATTTCTTTGCAATTGTTTAGAAGTGACCTACCTATATAATTAATGCAGAAATGCAAGCAAAGCAATGAGGAAAAAGCACAAGAGAAAAAAATAAAGAAAAAGTAGAAACGAGGAACTGAGAAAGATCCTCATTCTCAATTTCCATTAAAATGTGTTTTGATGTTATTTTAAATTGTACTATTTTTAAAATATATAAAATATGTATGTGTTATATGAATGTAGTTATATACTGGTGAATTTTGATGAATCGAACAGAGATGAGGCTCATAACAAGCAGCCTAAACTGTTTTCGCTGTAAAATTAATAACTTAAAATATATTCATAAAAATTAGATTTATGATTTATAATATAGAAAATGTATGAAAATTGCATTCTTTTTCATGCACACAGATACACAATACAGTCTAAACTATACTAAACAATATGTGGAATAATTGGTGCTAACTAAGTAATAAATTTTAGTTAAAGAGTCAATGTGAAGTTAATATGGGCAAAATTAATTGGCTGATTCTTTCTTTAAAAAACAGGAGAAGCTCATTTGCAATATTTTTGGACTCTGGGGGAGATAAACTGACGCCTGTGACACAGGAACGACATCCATAGACCAAATTGCTTTGCGAAAAGCCGAGCTAGGAGACACCTATCAGTCACAAGTCGTAGATGTTTCGAGAACAAACTAAAACATTGGGAATCAGGGGGTCAAGATAGCCTTAGACATGGTACTGTTTTCCTATGCTAGTGGCCGTGGAAAATTCTGTGAATTCTGTACAGAAGGTCTCTGAAGTAATGAATGCATGACACCTGTTGGTCAAATATAATTTGTGTTCTAGATTGTAGGATATAAATCAATTGGTTAAGGGATTCGCCTGAGGGATGCACTTAGATCTTATCAGAGGCCTTTAAAACAGGGCCTCAGAGCCCAGAAGGGTGGGATTTGACCTTCTCCTGTTTTTGGACAAAGACTTCCTCATATGTTGGTTTGATTCATGAATTTAACCAAATAAATGTTCTTTCTCCTCAGATTCGGTCTAGGTTATTGGGCTAAAAAGATTCTGTCAGCCTTAGAAACCCCGTGACAAGTTTATTATAGATTATAAACACTTTTTGCTCTTTTTAGATTGAGATTTTTATAACATGACTGTAAGGTTGTGCACAAATGTAATTTCTGGCTCACGGTTGGTTGTCACAGGATCCACCTTCTCACCTTCACAGCATCATTCTCTGTGTCTCAAGGACTGGGCACACATATACATATACCCATTAGTCACACATCCCACACAATGTCTGGACTCTTGCCAGGAACCACTTCTGACTTTTTGATGCTGGTAGTCTGCTGCCAAAATCAATGCAACATACATTTCTAGCTCACCCCACTCTCTTTTGTATAAGGTGAAGTAAGGTGAAGTTTCTCTCCTTGATACAGTGATGCAATAAAGTGGTTCCTATCACCATCCAGAACTAGTTTCCTGGTGCCAGTAAGTTCAGTAATATATATTTATAAATATGGACACTGTGAATACATTAATGCATGATTTTGGTAAATATGTGTGTGTTTTTCAACCTCAACTGAGGATTCAGAGACCTGGTGCTCATTGGTTGCTGGGGCTGGGTCTGTGGTTATGTGACACAGACCAGGCGTGCTTTGTAATGTAGTCATTTAGTCTATGATGATGTTAAGGTGAAAAATCATTTCTTTATAGATATTGCTACAGGACAGCAGTATATAAAGTTGAATAACTGATCCGTGAGGGTGAAAACCAACTGAAATGTGATCAAATATTTTATCCAAAATAATGCTTGTTGTAATCACAATATAGGTTTAAAAGGCAATCCACACACAGCGGTAGCGATATGTGACCTGTTTGGCGTTCCATACACCATGTGGGGCGCATACCGAAGAATATCGCGTCTTGGAAAAATATCAGCACTGGACAGCTAATACTGGATCACATCATTATACTGAAGATCCTCTGCAAGCAAATCTCAGCGGTAAGACCGGAGCTCATACTTCTTAATTAAAACGCAATAGCTGTGTCTGTGCAGATTTAAGATGATGTTATTTGAGTCAGGCCTCACATCCATGACCGGGCTAATTATTTACAACCGTTTAGAATCGCATCCATGCTGTTTTCTTCGCTGCGCACCAGCAGCATTCTGTACATGCCAACGATTTTCTTCCTTCGATTTTTCTCCCCCCGAATTCATCTTAATGCACGCCAATACTAACATTTACATTTTACACTTATATCATAGCCCGCAGACTTTGATATAAATAACGAGGACCGCATTTAAACGGTAAACGGTATTACCAAATGACCGTAGGGATTATTATGGGGGTGTCTGTAATGAGTAGTGGATTGGAGGTCAGTGGAGCAGTCTCACACATGGGTCCAATGCTACGCTTTAATAATAGTGGCTCACGTTCAATCCAATTATGATTATTTTTGTAATGCAGCGCATTGCGAATTAAAGCTCACTGATCACTTATTACTGTACGTCAGGTTACACCTCCTTGTTTCTGCTCTGCTCTTCTTGTCAATTTTATTGCACTTTGTAGTTCTACAATTACATACTGCAGTCCGTCTGTTCTCTACATACTTTGTCAGTCCCCTTTTATATGTTTTCTAATTGCCAGGACCAGCACAGATCAGGTACTATTTGGCACTGCAGTAACGCTGCTGTTTTACATTTACATTTTACATTTTCCAGCATTTAGCAGACGCCCTTATCCAGAGTCTTACAATCCAAGCAATTGTGGGTTAAGGGTCTTGCTCAAGGACCCAACTGTGGCAGCTTGGCAGAGGTGGGATTTGAACCCTGGACCTCCTGGTCCAGAGTCCAGTACCTTAACCGCTAAGCTACCGCAGTCCCAAGTTTTAGTGTGTTTTATGCTGGTATGAGTGGAACAGACAAATTAGCTAATCTGTTGTTGCACAATTAGTCTTAGGCATGCTCTAATTCTTCACCAGTGTTTACAGGTTTCTGGGTGCAGGATGCTGGTGGCTGGGCATTTTTTGATCTGTGGACTATTTTCAGTCCAGCGGTGACAATGGGGTGTTTAAAAACTCCAGCAGCACTGCTGTGTCTGATCGACTTGAATTCAGTGCAACACACACTAACACACCACCACACCAGTGTGGTGAATATCGCGTCTTGGAGGGTGTCACCCACCCAGATTACTGTGACCCTGCTTGTACATAAACACTTACAGAGCACTGTGCTAATACTGTGTAGCGCCTTAAATTGATCCGAAAACAGCCTCGGTTTTTGTCGGTTTGGAATACATAACACATTGGAACCTTGTTTTGAGCTTAGTTTTCATAAACATTGCATTACACTGTTCATGCGTATATATTTCAAAGTGCTCTCATGCTGTGACTCTATTCTTTCACAAACCAAATGTGTTCTATTTTATTCAGATCTGGTGAGCGAACTGTTTAAGAACACTGAACAAATTTCTGTTCTCAGCTGTCAGAAATGCAACCCAACGTGGACTTGTGCTGTTGTAGCCCATTAACCTCAAGGTTTCACATGTTGTGCATTCTGAGTTGATTCTCCGCTGAGCGCATTGCATAGAGTGGTGATTATTCTGATGGTTGATGTGAACAGTAAGTGAAACTGCTTCCCTGTGTTTGCATGATTGTATGCATTGCACTGCTGCCTCAAACACGTCCCTAAAAATAATATACAGGGTTTTTGTATTATTTTACGGCCAGTGAGTTCACTGTACTCAAATGGCCTCCACAGTCACCAGATCCAATAGCAGAAATCAGCACTCTCAATTAGAACAGGCAGCCGTTTTCACATCTTCTCTTGTCCAGATTTGGTGAGTCAATGTGAATTATAATCTCATTTGCCTCTTCTTAGCTGACATAAGTAACATCTGGCGTGGTCCTCAATGCTGCTGTAGCCCACAATGTGTTGTGCAATCAAACATGTTATTCTGCATACCTTAGTCATAACGAGTGATTAATGGGTCACTGTTCCTTTTCTATCAGCTCAAATCATTCTGCCCATCCTCATCTGATGTCTGGCATCAATAAGGCATTTTTATCCAGAGAACTGGTGCTCACTGGATATTTTCCTCATTTTGGGACCCAAAATATAAATCCTACTGATGACTGTGTGTGAAAATCCCAGTTTTTGAAATTAAGTTGCTTTCATGAGATTGGGTGATTGGGTGACACCCCCTACAAGCACCCCCAAAGTTTGAGTTGAAACCTGTGCCACTGGTCATGTATGTATAAAATATACATTTGTACATCAGTATACAAATACATTTGTATTCATGGATGCCTAAGGTACATAATTATGTTTTAAACAATCTATTTGAAGTGTGCTATTCATATACCATTATTATCATCATCATCATTATTTTTCCTTACGATTTCCATTGCTTCAGTGAATATTAAAAAAGTGCTAACTATTGACTTATTACAAAAGTCTCAAATCTGATAATTGCTTGACACAGTAGTTACACGATGTTAAGGTAAAACAGTTCAGTTGATCTTTATTGTTGATAAATCAGAGATGGCTTTCTTTGGATTCTGACTGAACATTAATAAATCAAGCCATAGAGTGCTGTATCATATTCTGGGTCACATGGTGCATATTCAGCTACTATTTTCAGACAAAAGGAAGTGCTTTAATAAATAACACAACCTCCCTAACATTTTACATTGCCTTTGTTCAAGCACGAATGAACAAGAAACATTATAGTAGATGGTTCATATTAGTAATTGTTTTACAATTACACCCTTTAAATGTTATGTAAGTATATATTATGGTTTTCAGGCTTCTATTTCTTTGTTGTTAACGTCATTCTATCTTTAAATGCACATACACATAGAAACAAACAGTTTCCACCCAACAGCCATTAATATACATATTTGGAAAAGGCTTCTACTTAGCATGTTCTTGAATTTAAGCCAAGCACAATGGCACAGTGGTGAAAACTGTCTTCTCACAGTCTACAGGCTCCAGAAGTTCTACTCTCAATTTAGCTGTTGTGTGTGCAAAGTTTGCATATTCTGCACATTTTGCCAGTTGGGCCCTGGCTCTCCAAAATCTTATAAGAGGATTATTAACATAAATAAACAAAAAAAATCAGAATAATTATTTAAGTGAAATTAATATTTAGTATGTCCATCTAAAGGTGGTTGGACTAATATGGTTTATGCAAAATCTGATGTCCTACTATAGTATGAGTTCAGCTCTGTTGTGACCCCATTGTGCACTGGGTTAATCTTCCCAGTCCAGGATCTATGCCTTTTCCTTGCTTGCACAACTATTTGTTAAAAGAGCAGGGTATATTGAGGAACACAGCTTCAATTAAGCTTTTAATGTTCAGTTAATGATATTGTAATGCTTGAAAAAGAGTGGCAAACTAGCCACAACAAAAACAGCACAGTAATCATGGGTCTTGATAAAAGTGTGTTAGCATTTAACAGGACGTCTAATAGATGGAAATAGTATGCGAGATGATACAAACATAATCGTTTAGATCACAGAACTTACAGGACTCTTAAAAAGCAGGTATTATACTAACATTAATTTCTTTTTTTCTTTCATTACTGAGTTACTCCCATCAAGCTTAAAGCAGTAGATCAGATAATTATCAAAAATCTTTAATCACGATAATTCTACTTGACACAATTAGACAGTAATAGCAAGAATACATTGACATACCACAGCAATATAAATGTAGAATAAAAATGTAAGCTACTTAAAACTGTCATTTTTAGTTTTTAATCTGTTTATAACTGTACACCTGTATGCTTTTGGCTCTGTGTGTTGGAGTGTGCTGAGAACAAATGCTCAGCTTTGATTGGCAGTTTTACAGACGTGACCTGGCTGTGGTTAACCAGGCCAAGAGACAAGATACAACCTAAACAGACAGACCCAGTTTTCTTATGAACATACACACATTAGAATAAGGGATAGTAGATTAGATGGTAAAGCTAGATCTGAAATTAAGATGTAAAGACGAAAGATGGTGTACTATATTAATGGGTCCCAAAGTGAGGGGGCTTCCATATAAGGAGAGCACTGCAGAGAAAGTTTGAGAACCCTTGTTCTCTATAGAGTTTTCGAAAACAGTGAAACAGAAACTGCCCCACCACGCACACAAAACAACATGCACATCCATTTCTGCAACTGGCAAACATATGGAAAAGTATACAAAGCCACAGTTTTTCAGTACTAACATTTGGCGCATGAGTCTCACTGCTTGTAAGCCAAGTCAAGTGTTGGCTGGACAAAATGCTTACAAATCCAGAATATGATTGTGTGTGTGTGTGTGTGTGTGTGTGTGTGGGGGGTTCTATGTTGCAGCGGTGCCATTTTAAACAATAAATGCGTTTAATTAGGAGCACTTAAGTGAGACAGCTTTTGACGTGACTAACAGCTGTGTTCATCTGGTATGTCTCATTACATAGTGAGCGCCCTTGCTGCCTACGTCCTATGTATGGTGTTATGTAGCGCTTTCTAACTACCAACACTACGACTTTTTAATTAAGACAGTGTAGCTAATTGCTTATGCCTCCTGTATGCGGTTAGTGTATACGATGTCCTTCATCCTTTTGCATGAACATTAGCAGTTTTACAGGTGTGGATTCTGGATTTTGTTTAACAAAATGTCAATAATTTATTAAGACTTCTTCTTGATAGAATATTAAAATGCACACAGTATTTATAACATTTATAACAAGTACGTTTACATAATTCCATAAATGTATAACACCTGAGACACAGAACAAAATGTACAACATAATGAATGATGTCCATGCATTTTTCAACAAGTCAATGCAAAACCACATGCTGCACACATTAAAAAGGCATGACTGCAGAAGTAGAGGGTACAACTACTGGACTGTCCTCCCTGCAGTCCTGACCTGTCCACAACAGGGAATGTGTAAAGAATTCTTTGAGGAGCAGAAGTGACCAGCGGATCTCAAGTTTTTCATTTGCATATTTCCCCCTCTGTAGTGCATAATTTTATTAAACGATTTAAATCATCTGGAGGAATTTTAGTGCGTTAAGAGCCGCTGAAGAGGTGTGATCTTCAATCCCTCAGACAGGACATACTTCTGGAAAACCTTTATGAAGCACTACTTATACAGAATTACATTCACAGATGCTCCTTGAAACTTTACTGTGCATAAAAGAAGCCTCATGGGATGGGCCATTACACAGTGCAAATGTGTATTGTGGTCATATGAATCAGTATTTGAGATCTTTTTTGGAAGAAATTACCATGGAGACTGTTATCGGTAACAAGTCCAAAAGCCTGGGTTTGTTGTGGTATGGGGTTGTGTCCGTGCCCTTGGAAAAGGTCATTTTCAGTTCTGTGACGGAAGAATTAATGCAATTAATGCAGAAAAAGTATATAGAGATGTTAAAGCAACAACAATGAATTCAAGGACTGTAAATCATAACTAGCAATAAATTTCCCCGTGTCAACTTTTCAAAAATGTGTTCCAGACCTGAAATGCAGGCATATGTATTAATTGACAAATTAGTCGAACTTGATTGCATGACAGAGTGTTCAGTCTTATGCATCTGTTAGAAATGGCTGTGATTGCAACACACATTAATCCATGTCACCGCAATGCTGAGAATGATCCCCCACCCAAATAGTACCTGATTTGTGCTGGTCCTGTGGGGGTCCTGACCATTAGAGAACAGAGTAAGGTGGACTCACAAAGTATGTAGAGAAACAGGTGGACTATATTCTGTAATTGTAGATCTGAAAAAGACATATCTAATGAAGTGACTGAGGAATGTATATTCAAAGCATAAAACTCTGTGTTCAAAGCAAAGAGTCTTCCCTTTCTAATCCTATCCTGTTTTATTTTCAGTGCTCTGGCTATTTTTGCATATCGTGTGCAGAGTGGACAGGACAATGTAATATTATCCTGATGTAAAAAGCAGTCATCTGGATTGGATTATGAGGCTTGAAGACAACTCAGACTAGTACAGATAGTGTGCTGTAAGAAGCTGACTCCAGGAGACATCTCTCTTTGGACGGTATCTGTGAATATACCTACCTGTAAGAGAATGCATTTGAAAGTATGTGTGTGTGAGATGTTTCAATGTGTACGTGTTTGCCATTATATCTAGTAATAACTACACCAAAAATCACAAATAAGCATCCAAACACACCTGGTAGCGCCATTCACGCAAACCTCATAAATATAGTAATAGCGTAGTAATGATAATAGGCCTACCACTACCCATCATAGTAACAACAACAACAACATCAACAACAGCAACAACAACAACAACAACAATAATAATAATAATAATAATAATAATAATAATAATAATAATAATAATTATAAATCCTGCAAGCCCACATTAGAATCCATCTGGTGGGAGATGTTGGTGTTTGAGTGAGCGTTGCCAGTAGCATAGGGGCCCCCAACTGCATTGAACCAACTTTTTTGGGGGGTTGGGCGGAGCATGCGAAAGGTTGAGTACCTCTGATCTAACTAAAACATTTCCTGTCCAGTACATTTTTGCTTTTTTCATCCACTGTAACCAAACTTTGTGAGCAGAATTGAGCAAAGGCCTCTATTGTACCGCTCTGTTCCATATCTTCATATAGTATACCATATACAGTGGGTACGGAAAGTATTCAGACCCCTTTAAATTTTTCACTGTTTGTTTCATTGCAGCCATTTGCTAAAATTTAAAAAAAGTTCATTTGATTTCTCATTAATGTACACTCAGCATCCCATCTTGACAGACAAAAAACAGACATGCAGAATTTTTTGCAAATTTATTAAAAAACTGAAATATCATATGGTCATAAGTATTCAGACCCTTTGCTCAGTATTTAGTAGAAGCTCCCTTTTGAGTTAGTACAGCCATGAGTCTTCTTAGGAATTATGCAACAAGTTTTTCACACCTTAATTTGGGGATTCTCTGCCATTCTTCCTTGCAGATCCTCCCAGTTTCGTCAGGTTGGATGGTGAATGTTGATAGACGGTCATTTTTAGGTCTCTCCAGAGATGCTCAATTGGGTTTAGGTCAGGGCTCTAGCTGGGCCAGTCAAGAATGGTCACAGAGTTCTTTCGAAGACACTCCTTTGTTATTTTAGCTGTGTGCTTAGGGTCCAGTCTGAGGTCCTGAGCACTCTGGAAGATGTTTTCTTCCAGGACATGTCTGTATTTGGCCACAAGCAGTACCTGGTTTCCTCCACACATACCACTTAGAATTAACGCCATAAAGTTAAATCTTCATCTCATCAGACTAGAGAATCTTATTTCTCATAGTCTGGGAGTCTTTCTTTGCAGGTTTTCAAATGTCTTGCACTAAGAAGAGGCTTCCATCATCCCACTCTGCCATACAGCCCCGACTGGTGCAGGGCTACAGTGATAGTTGACTTTGTAGAACTTTCTTCCATCTCCCTACTGCATCTCTGGAGCTCAGCCATAGTGATCTTTGGATTTTTCTTTACCTCTCTAACCAAGGTTCTTCTCCCATGATTGCTCAGTTTGGCAGGATGACCAGGTCTAGGAAGAGTTCTGGTCGTCCCAAACTGCTTCCATTTAAGGATTACGGAGGCCACTGTGCTCTTAGGAATCTGCAGATTTAGGAGTGCTGCAGAATTTTTTTTGTAACCATGGCCTGATCTGTGCCTTACCACAATTCTGTCTCCGAGCTCCTTGATCAGTTCCTTTGACCTCATGATTTCCATTTGCATTGACATGCATTGTGAGCTGTGAGGTCTTAGGACAGGTGTGTGTTTTTCCTAATCAAGTCCAATTAAACACAGTTGACTCCGATGAAGGAGTAGAACCATCTCAAGAAGGATAAGGAGAATAAATATGAGTGTCACAGCAAAGGGTTTTATACTTATGACCATGGGATATTTCAGTTTTTCTTTACATTAATGAGAAATAAAATGAACTTTTTGGATTTTAGCAAATAGCTGCAATGAAACAAAAAGGGACAAATTTAAAGGGGTCTGAATACTTTCCGTACCCACTGTATGTTCTAGAAGACTGTCTCTTGAGACAGTCTATGAATAGCACTGTGAAATTAGATGATAGATTTAGAAAGTGTAAAAACTAGATTAATGTAACTGTTCACTATGTAGTTTAATAGGTTTTACACCATATTTTATTAATTGTCCTTTCAGAAGGTTTCTAAGGTTCAAATCTTACTACTGTGGAAGACAAACATAAAGGTATCATATCATGAGGTGTATTTAGATTTTAAACTTACATCTGTTAATCATTTTGTATTCATTTGATTTCTTTTATGTGCATCCAGTCAAGATGGTATTGTTCCTGGTGGCAACACACCTGATATCAAACAGTTCATCACATGCAAACTGGACTGCAGGTAGGTTCAGCAGTCCTACGTGTTGCCTATTTGAAGTAGGTCAAGTTATTATTATGTTCTTTCTAAAAATTCTTCCTTACAGAGACGCCTGCTCCTCAGGGTTCCCATGTCCTGCCCTCTGCCCTCATCATTTCTCTCCTTCTCATCATCTTTGTCCTTCTTACAGCCTACTTGCTCAGGTAGACATTCTTATAATAACAGTTTGTAGCCAGTTTGTTTGCTTACAAGAATGCAAACCTTAGAGTGGAATATTTTTATGGAATATATATATATATATATATAACATTTTCTTATTTAAATAATGGGATTTATTTTCAGATACATTTTAAGGGCATATGTCGTTGAATGCGGTTAGTGTATACGATGTCCTTCATCCTTTTGCATGAACATTAGCAGTTTTACAGGTCTGGATTCTGGCTTTTCTTTAACAAAATGTCAATCAATTATTAAGACTTCTTCTTGATAGAATAATAAAATGCACACAGTATTTATAACATTTATAACAAGTACGTTTACATAATTCCATAAATGTATAACACCTGAGACAAGTTGAAGTTGAATATTTACATAGAATGTATGCATTGAATGGTCACTTTATTAGAGACACCCATCTAGTAGCGCATTGGAAACCCTTTGGCTTCCAGTATTATAGCAGTTTGCCATTGACTCAACGAGGCGTTCTGCAGGAATATTGACTCATGGACAGGATAGCTTCTCGCAGTTGGTGCAAATTAGATCTGAAATGCTATGACCAGGTTGTTGTACCTCTCCCAGAAAGGCCAGTAAAGTAAGGAGAACTCACTGTCATGTTCTTATAACACATCCATGACTATATAACCCTTGTGGCATGGTGCACTGTCCTTCTGAAATAGATGAAACAGCTGCCATTAACAGAAGAACTTTGGCAGGCATAATGAAAGCACTAATGTTTAAACATCCAACCACAAGTATCAGAGAAGAAAACACTCAAACTCTGGCCCCACACTACTATTTCACCTCCAAAAGACTGAACTGTTCACACTGTTTAACCATTACCATTGTAATAAATATACTGATTAAAAATGAAGATTCTTGTGGCTATAAATTCACTTTGACAAATTAATATTGAAGACAGCTGTTCTTGTAATTCTGGTTGAATGTACTAATATCACAACTGAAGTTTCTAGTAATGTACAGTACTGTATCTCAAACCGCCATTAGATTTGTTATAATGACCATATATAATTATCCCTCAGTCTCAAGCTTTGGACTTTAGAAGTGATGATAACTTGGTAATCTGATGAAGCTGTTAGATGCTGTCCTTAATGAAGTGTAAACTGCTTAATATGCTGTTGGTCATCTGCATGCTGCCAAAATACACTGCTCACAAAAAATAGGGGATATTTCATTAGTGGATATTTCATTTTTAAATATATAGTTCCATAAAAAAATCAAATAAATACTAAAAAAGTGTTCCAACCAACCAAGGCACCAACTAAGGCAGAAGGGGTCCTGTGATATCTGACAGCGAGGCATTAATGGCAGACCCTCTTAAGTTCTGTAAATCATGAGGTAGAGCCGATTGGGATCTGGTGAATTCAATACAATTTGAAATCTGCATTTTGCTGCGCTAATTAAAAAAATATATAACAAATAAATAAATGCAGTAGAGACTTTCCGAGTTTATTGTTCTTTAGCTATGAAAAACACGATGTCGACTAGTTTTTAATTGACAAATCGGCTAGTACAAATGACCAGTACAACTCCTAATACTAACAGGTTCTTGATCTCAGTAACTCTCAGTTTGACAGTTTTATTGGTTTCATTTCTACTCTGCCTTATACAATCCACAAAGTCCACATAGAAGTGGTTTGCCTAGTTTGATAGACAACTTGCCTGGCTTGCACACAACCCCCACATACCTTTAAAATGAACTGCAATGATTGGTTATGTAGTACATTAAGATCTATAAATGATCGATTCAAAATTAGCAATAGGTCTAATGTCAAAAGTTTAGACTTTTCTCAAAGCAGCTTTGCAATTTAAGATTAGCTTCTACTATCTAAGGCCAATATAAAACAATCCTGGGGTGACAGTGGCCAGCAAAAACTCCCTAAACAATGTAAGGAAGAAACTATGAGAGGGCCAAGACTCATTGGCATTATAATATTAGAGTTAATGTAATATATTTTTATATTTTACAGTATAATGAAATAAAAAATATGAGACAATAGTGACAATAAATAATATATTGAATAATATAACGCAAAATATGCTTGACATATTGTACCTCTGATTAGTAAAGGTATGAGGGCTGGAACAAACATATTATAAAGATACATATTTTAAAGATTCAAAGTGTTTAAACCGGACGCCTTCTGGCTTTAAAAGATTCATGTCTTTGATTCATGGGCTTTAATCATGTATTTCTTGACCTGGTATTTTACAACACAATGGGCTCTATGGTGTGTGTGTGTGACTCCCTGCTAGTCCAACAGCTGTCTGCGCAATAAAATGTGAAGCAGTTGTGCTCGCTGCTCAGAGTCATTAGCTCCCAGCTGCTCTGTTGAATCACAGGATTCAACAGGATCTCCTATGAGAAAGACCAGATGGTGGAATTGTTGTTCTATACTCCACTGATATATTATTCATCTATTTGTTTTTTCAATTGTTTCCTTTTATGTCATTCCTGAACCGGTTTTGTAGGTTCAGACACCAAAAGAAGGATCTTGTCACATCAGTTGACAAAAAGCTACCCAATGGATTCCTTGAGGATCAAGGTAAAGTTCTGCTTCTTAAGTGCTGTTTTTAATCGATGCCGTACAAACTTGTAGCATTGTTATCACAGCAAATGTTATATAAAATGTCTCCTTCCTGGGTTTGCCTTAATTAGCATGTCATTTAGGGTGTTTGACTTTGGAAGCAATTTAAAGAAATTTGAAAGTTTTTAAGAAACATTTGAATTTCCTCTGAAACATTTGGTGAACACTACATGTGCATTTTATATTTTCAAAATAATAACTATATGTTATAATTAATTATTAATTTATGTAACAGTAAAACACACTCTTCAATTGCATGGAACTAGAGCCAAATGACAGTTTTCCTTATTATATTTAAACTTATCCCATCAAAATCTTTAAAAATATTTTTTTTAGTCAAGTGCATTAATGATGTATTTGTGCTTCGTTACTTACCGTCCCTGGCTGAATGTATGTTTTTGCGTATTGTTTCATTTCTTTGCAAATCCAGCCCTATTGTCGTAATTTTTTTACATTTTTTAAGTTTGTCTCTTCGGGTAAAATATCGGTAATCCTGTCCTTTGAAAAAATTATCCAAAATAGAGTTTTAGATCAAATATGCCAATAAAACTAAAACAAAAATGAATACCATGATTAATCACCGTCACTCGACTGAAAACGTATCACATTTACAAAGCAGTTTTAAATAGTAATACATTTTTTGTTCTTTCTCTCTTTTTCTTTTCTAGAACAAACAGTGGTGCTCCTCCCAAGATCACCCTCCCCATCTAAGCATTATTTCCCCGTCCCGGTAGACTCTCTGGAGGAAGAGTACCGTCTGCGAATGGCAGATGATGGCAAGCTGTTCAGAGAGGAATTTAATGTAGGAGCACACTCTGCAGCTTTCTTTTCTTCTCCCCTCTTACTTACTCAGATACGTTTTCATCTCCACTAAGCAAGTGCTAACTCATATGAGCCACCTTGCCATTTTGTCGACAGTCTTTGCCTTGTGGGTTTGGCCGTGGCACATTTGAAGAGGCGAGCAGGGAGGAGAACAGAGACAAGAACAGATACCCGAACATACTTCCTTGTGAGTAATTAACACACAGAGGCATGTAAGCACACAAATGAATAGAAAACCTTGAATAAATCTGATTTCTCTTGTTAAACAGATGATCACTCCAGAGTGTTGCTTTCACACATAGATGACAGAATGTGCTCAGACTACATTAACGCTTCATACATAGATGTGAGTACCATCTTCCTGTTTTATCCATAAGAATTATGACATGAAACAAGTATGAAAGCTGGATAATAAAGCAAGTCCCTAGTTTAAATAAATTACGTAGGCCATGGTCAGAGCTGCACTGGACCATACTTAGCCCCCCAGGCAAAATATTGATGAAATATGTCATTTATTTCCTGTTACCTAGATACATGTCTCCTTGCCTAAGTCTATGGCTCCTCTTAAGTCATGTTACTTGTTTATTTCTTCTACTGTAGAAGAATTAATAATTACAGTTTGTTCCCATCTCTTTTAAAATGGCTGCAGTTACACCCATACTTTGTCTAGATGTTTCAGTACTTTCAGTAAATTAGTATTTCAGTAAAGTATAGACCCACCTGTAATCTTCCGTTCATAGTCAAACTGCATAGTTGTGAGTTTGGTATGTTAAGAGATGTTGATGCTCTTCTGCTTTCTAATGATGCTGGTTATCTTAAAATTCTTCTCCTCCTAGAACTGCTTGTATTCACCCATCAGTCTCTTTATAAGCTACACCTGTTTAACTGACAGTTAATGCAAACACTGTAATGAGCCAAGCACATGGCAGAAATGAATACATGGGCAAAACAAAGTTCAAATCGAGCATCAGAATGGGGAAGAAAAGTGATTTAAGTGGCATGGTGTGGCAGTTGATGCTAGATTGGCATTATCGAAAACTGCTGATCTACTGGGATTTTGTACAGTGGTCTCTAGGATTTACAGAGAATGATCTGAAAAAGGGAAAATATACAGTAAGCAGCAGTTCTCAGGGTAAAAATGCCTTGTTGATCTCACACTGACAGAAAGGCAACAGTAACTCAAACAACCACTTGTTACAATCCTCGTTGATCCCAACCTTGGACAACCTTGGCCTGCGTAGGGACTACATGTCCTTGTGTCCACCTGGGTTTACTCTGGGTGCTCCAGTTTCCTCCCATGGTCCCAAGTGGCTTGATTTGAGAATATATAA
>JAUZST010092850.1:0-19279 GCA_034779995.1 Parotocinclus haroldoi
TTATTATTACAATTATTACCCCATGTAACTTACTATT
The DNA here is from genome assembly GCA_034779995.1 of Parotocinclus haroldoi. Lineage (NCBI taxonomy): Eukaryota > Metazoa > Chordata > Actinopteri > Siluriformes > Loricariidae > Parotocinclus > Parotocinclus haroldoi. The sequence goes on from JAUZST010092850.1 coordinate 38, forward strand.
TTATTTAACTGAAAAATTTGATCAAAAGGTTTCTTTGGACTGGAGAAGGATCAGCTTGGCATTATGCTGAAGCTGTAAAAAGCTGCTTTTACTCAACTGTAAGGTGAAGTCACACAATACTTGCCACTGCAGCCTACAGAACCTTATTTCTGTTTATTAATACTTTGTTTACAGTTCCAGTATTCATTGGTTGTATTCTATTAAAGAGAAATTTAATATAATGGTACTATTAAACTATTATACTATTAAATAAGCATGCAGATTGGTCTCATAAAATTATGGATGCTGATTGGTCATAAGGTGTTGATTCATTTTCAATAACAGGACATCGCTGACTGAACGTTTGAAATATTAGTGCACTTTTTTGTGGTACAATATAATTTCCGTAGTGATGGCTAAGTCACTTCAACTTGTAAGGTTTCAGGGGTTGAGTCCCAAACAGACTGATAGTTTGTGGCACTACAGTGTTATTCAGTTACTGAGTACACAGAGTACACATGTGGAGCTGCATGGTCCTTCTACATGATATATAATCAAATCCATCTACAAGTGATATAATGATCCTTCCGCTGTTGGCCTACATCAGCAGTAATAAAACCACTATTATATGTTTACAACATGTTCCAGCTTCTGGAGCCTTGGCATGGAGGGAGTAAATTATAGAAAGTTGTGTTTGTGAGGGATCTAATGTATCTATATTGACAATTAATTCACAGATGTTACACTTGGTCAGATAATAAATATAAAGATTTAAAATAATGCTGTTTTGTTTTTTAACAAAAACAAATTTGTTACTATTGCCAATATGTTGTTGTATAAGTTGAAGAAAGCACACTGGATGGCTAACACATCAGATTAATTCTAATAATTTCTGACACTTTTTGCCAGTTAAGGGAGGCTGCTGTGTTTTGTTTTGTATGACATCCTTTATAGTTACACTTTAGACAAACTACATGATTATACATTAATGGAAATATATAAAGATATACATAAAAACATGTCATCTCAACTTGACAGAATCAGTGTAGAGGCCTGTGCCTGCAAGTCAAGTGTGTGAATTGGCATTGTCATGAGGGTAACATAGCACTACTGATATAATATTAGTCTAGTGAGAGATTATGAAACTCTCCAGATTGAGATATATGAAAATGATATGACAGCTAATCCAACTGCCAGATATTTAATTAAAATAAAATTAATTTCTAAGGTAAGCACTTCAGAACCTCAGAAGTGTTCTTTGTACCCCTTTTAGTGTGGGTAATGATAATCAATTTTACAGTTTCACATAATTAATATTGTTTAACACCAAAAGGAAGGTCCCTCCTATTGGAATTAGTATTTAGAAGAGGACAACTATTAGAAACATACAGCCATGCATTATTTCTTTTGAATAGTTGTATCTGCCCAAATTTCTGCTAATGCAGATATATGCTGCTTAACGTCCACATTACATTTAGTGAAACAACATTCACCAAAATGGATGTGGCCTGGAAATTATATAAATGTTGTTTGCACATCAACGTTTTTTTTAACAATTACATTAATTAAAAGACCGTTTGAAAATATTTAACACATTTCTGTATAATAACTCAATATTATAAATGTTGTGTCTTTTATAAAACTTGAAACACTTACCGGAAACAAAAAGAATATTTTAGTGTTGAAGACTGCAATTCTATTTTCTGGTGGTGATGATGCAAGGATTTGATCTTACTAAATTGCTGTCATTTAAAAAATATGCAGTGATACTCTGCCGTTTTTGCAAATTTACCCACCTGTAAAGAATGGAAAGGACTGTCATTTTTTTCATAAGTACAGAGACATAATTTAACAAAATAAAAATCCAGAAAATCACATTGTATGATTTTTAAATAATTTTATGTTTTATTGCATAAAATGTGTTTGATGCAATATAAAAACAGAGCTCAACATTTAGTACAATTGATATTACAGAGGTCAATACAGAAGTTTTCTGTAGTTCTTGACCAAGTTAGCACACATTGCAGCCCAGATTTTGGCCCACTACTAGATACAGATCTTCAGATATATATGCATCTCTTTCAGGTTGATTTTCTGGATTTTTAAAATGCTATCTATCATAGTTAAAGTGTATCTATGATAAAAAAATTACAGACCTCTCCATTCTTTGTAGGTGGGAAATCTAGTCAGTAGGCAGTGTATTAAATCATTATTTTCCACTCTGTTTATATGAAAGATTTATATTTCTTGTTATACTTTTTAAGACGATTAGTGACAAACTACCTTATGAAATGCTCTGAGCAATCAAATTTCAGTGTTATATATAAATGTGTCTTTGTCAAACATATTTTTGTGTGGTTTAGCCCTATCTGGATACAATACTGATACTTAAGATGTGTGAATCGACCTAGTTTTGAACTAAATGAGAAAGAGCCGTCATCCGAGTAACACTGGTTTCTATGGTGTTTTGAGATAAGGAAGTCTGAAGAGTATTATATCACAACCTTAGGTCAGCTTGAATCTGTCTCTTGTTATTTCAGCTTGACATTACAATTTGTGAAGTTTTTTTCTGTCAAATTATACTTGGTGCATTGTCCTTTTATAAATGGTATATTGATGTTAGAAAGGTGTCCATGTGATCACAATCTGGTTTTCACTCACAGGCCTTTTTTCTTTCATTAACTTTATGTTAACTCTCTTTTCTGTTCTTTTGTATTTTGTCCACACAGAGCATGGCTATGAATATTTCCAGCAGACAGAGAAGGAACATGGGAATTGGATAAAGCTATATCTGGAGGGGAATACATCTGAGGTTTTGGGAAACATGGGGAAAAAGGTGCTCAGGAACTACCTGGCGGCCGTGCGATTTTTGAGAGCTGCCCTTAGCAGACAGCTGGGCAAATATGACATGTACTCTATGATAGTGGGAATGAGCCTCATACTGCAGGTACGTTACACACACAGCCCTGAACAAGAGTCTTGGCTCATGCTGTAACAGGCATCCTGAAACAGACAATGAATATCAATAGGCATTTTATTGTTTCAGTTACTGCAAATTCCAGCAATGGCTTAATCCCCGTTGACTCGCTAGTTCCTACAAAAGTGTGTTACATTAGACATTTCATAATGCTTTCACATCCAGGGGATGTTGTATTATATCGAAAGAGAATCCATATGGATTTAGCAGCTGACACTGCAGCTTATAATATAAAGTTTCATATCTTGTTCCTTTGGTGTAATTCATTCATTAATTATTGTTCATACCAACTTAATTTAGTCTGGTGTTGCCTAACCAACAGCACAGTGTACAAGGCAGGAACCAACCCTATTCAGGTACTCCCTAACTTAAGATGGGGATATGTACACACACACACACACACACACACACACACACATATATATATATATTCTTACTTCTAATCTCAGCATCCCTTTATTGAGTGGTTATGTGGGTAATGTTTGTTTTAAATTTGTAGTGTTGACCTAATAGATAAAACATAGATGCTTGTGCATATGTGGTAGACGTGATAAAAAGGCATTTGCTTATTAGAGGCTTTATCTACACCTAACAGGCAGACAGGTGAACCAATCAGAAATTATCCTGCCCCACAATATTACACTGACATCTTTAAGAGTTTTAATCTAGAGAATTAAGATGGGGGTATTTATATAGGTATTTATAATGGCAATAGCCACTCCCCTTATCTGAATATTGGTGATTCAAACCATTTTTCAGAAGTAGATGCAAAATTTGTGCATTTGCCCAGATCTAAGTGTTTTCCTTATGTGCCATGCAAAATGCTATTGGTCTACTTGCGCTCCAGCAGTCTCAGCTTCATGAGATCTGAGGTAATTTGAACGGATGGATGCATCCTGGAGAGGCAGAACACAAACACAGAGAGACAGACGTGGGAGCCAAGACTCCTTACTGGGATCATTCACACTGGAAGCCAGTATTCAATAATGAGAGCCCTTACCTAAGCAATAGAATGTAAGAAGGAGTGTGTGATCGTGACTATGGCTGTAATTTGATTGCAGGTAGGTGCTGAAGGCGAGTGCTGCAGAAATCACAGCCATAATATTATTCAAAAGTAAAAAGCCATGACCTTCAAAAACTAAATAAATCAAAGAATCCCCAAATTTCATACTGAATATGTTTTAATACTGACAATGCCTTTCTCCAAAAACTAGGTACAAAACAACTTTTTTTATTGACAACAAAAAACTTTTGAGGTATTGCTATGCACTTAAGTCCTTACCCTGTTTGAATAAATATGCTACAAAAGGCATATGGTTTATATAACACTAACACGTAATAATAGTTTGAAAAATAAAGTTGCTGCTTTCAGCGCAATTTTGAAAAAACCTCACACTGATAGTACTGATTTTAGCAATCTACTGTTAGGGTTCCTACCTTTTGCCCCAGAGCGTTTGGTCGTCGTCGCCGGTTGCCATTACAGAGCAATCTTTGAGGCAGTTTACATCCAGTGACCCATTTACGACCTAATTGCAAACATCTGCTTCTACTGTTATTTAGGTGCTGGTTTTAGCACTGTTCGGGGGCAGGTCGTCTTCATTCGGTACGTGCGCCCGACCACCGGCGCACTCACGCATTTGCCCGCACCCTTTAGGGTTAGTGGGTTACGTCCTGGGGTTTTTAGTGCCGAAGAATGCGTATTTAGTGTTTTAAGGGCACTTTAAGGGTCTCCCGTCTCGTACTCGTGCGCTGTTTGTGAGCTCTTGCTCTTCCGCTGTCGGCACTTACCGAGCCTCAATCTGAATAGGACGCACCCCGGCTTGGCTTACTCGTGCCACACGTGCACCCGAGCTCACGCTCAGTTCATACTCGTTTTCTGGTGCTTCGCTGCCTTTTGCGTTTTATTCGCATTCATGCTACAAGTGCTCCCCGAGCTTATATGCTCGCCTTTTGATGCTTCGGCGTCTTCCGCTATTAATTCGCATCCGCGCTGCTTGCGCATTCGAGCTCACGCTCGCCATCTGGCGTTCGGACTACTCCTGTGCCTCGCCACTTGGGAGACGTCCCAAATCGTGCTCTCGACACGCATCGTGCTCTCTGCACGCCTGCCCCGTTGGCGCTTAGGCTCCCCCTCGTGATCAGTTCGCGCGTTGGTCCCAGTCGGGACGCAACACAAGTGGCATGCCATTTCATCCTTTTGTTTTTTTTATGTTCAGGAGACTTTTGCTTTGCTCTTGTCCCCCTTTTCTATATTATTTTCCCATTACTATTATACATCATGGGATTCCATCAGTCCCGTATCCTTGGGTCCTACTACATCTCATAACATTTACACCCTATTTCTAATTTACCTTTTGTTTCAAAAATTTTAGAGAAAGTAGTAGTGGCTCAGGTCCATACTCTATCACACAATGATCTATATGAACACATGTAACAGTACAGAGACTGCCCTCACAAATGTGACCAGTGATCTGGCCGCTAACTCTGGATTAGTCTCTACTCTTATTCTGCTTGACCTGAGTGCCGCATTTGTGATACAATGTGCCATTTCACCTGTCCATAGACTCTGTTCCATCGGGATTACTCAAATATTGTTAAACTGGTTTACATCTTGTCTATCTTGCCACACTCAGTTCATCCACCTTAGAATTGTCATTTCTCAGGATTCATCTGTTATTTCTGGTGTGCCCCAGGGCTCAGTCCTGGGCCTTCTTCTCATCATCATTTATCTCTTCCCCCTTGGTAATTTTTTGTAAGTATAATATCAACTTTCACTGCTATGCAGACAACACACAACTATTTCTAGTATATTATTATTATTCTAGTAAGCCCACTAAAAATTTTCTGTCATCCTCCCTCTACACTTTCGTTTCAGTCACATTATTTTCATCCCCATAATATTAATTGCCTTTGTCAAATGACAGGAAACGGCTGCAATTATTTCATCTGATCACTCTTCACAATCCAGAGTTAATACAAATTGCCACTATAAAAACTGATGCAGCAAACTTGTGAAAACCAAATTCTGTTCAATTATCCAAGCCTTTTTTGGCCACAGGAGTAAATTGGTTTATAAAGCAGGAGTTCAATCCAATGGCCAACTCTGGACAAACGAGAGGACTGGTATGATGAAAACACATCTTTACTTTTCTCTATAACATTGACAATGCCCACGAAATCTCAGTAATACAGAAAGTGAATCCCTTAAAACAAGCTAGCAAGAGCAAAAGCAATACATTCACGGGACACTAAGGCAACTGCAGAACTGATAGTGGATATTCAGGGTTTTAGAGATATAATGCTTTGCTGACACTTTGTTTGCTGACAACTTTTATGGCACAGTAAAGTCAACTTATGTCCCAAATTCCCATACAGCCTTGTTATGGGCCAAACAGGCATTGTCTAAAGATAAGGAGACGCAGGTCCATTGAGTGAGCTGATCCCAACTAGTCTCATGATCTCAGAAAAAAAACTACCAGCTGTACCAAGCATACAGAGATTTAATCTCTCAACTTCTTAGTCTAAGGTGCATGGACCCATCAAGGAACCAACAACGATTGGCCTGGACCCGACTCCTCCTTTGCTTCTGAAGTACGGGAAACATGTCTTGACAAGATCAATCCACCCAACAAGTGCTGTGGCACTTGAATATTTCTAAACCTTTTAGAATGTTATATCACCAGAGCCCTATCATATGTGTGAAACATGGTGATGGCCGTATGGAAGACTACATCTTGCTGCCAGTGCTGAAGTAATTGATTGGTAATTCATTCATACCAGCACACTCTAAAGGAAATTGAGTTTGTTTGTTTGTTTGTTTGTTTATTTAACCTTGCACCAGCATTAGTGAGGTTATCTCTAGACTAGTCACATATATACACTCAAGTAAATGGGAATTTAACATGATCAATTAATCTAACATGCATGTCTTTGGACTGTGGGATTAAACCAGAGTAGCTAGAGTAAACCCATGCAGACACAGGAGGACATGCAGACTCCACACAGAAAGGACCTAAACCACTACATCTGAGTACTGAACCCAGAACATTCCTGCTGTAAAGGAGCGGTGCTACCCACTGAGCTTCCATGCCTCAAGACAATATGGGTGGTGTAGCAAGACAACAACCCTAAGTACACAAGAAAAATTGTCAAAAAGAATGGTTAAGAAGACTAAGGTTAATGTTTTCAAATTGCCAAGTCAAAGGTCCGATCTTCATTAACTTAATGTTGTGGCAGCAGTTCATGTGAGGAGATCCACCAATATCCCAGAGTTGTGACTGTTCTGTATAGGGGACTATACATTCACAGATATGTAGTATTAGATCAATTTCCTCAATAAATATCTGACAGTGTGGGTTGGTTTATCTACAGGTTCTGTTTATCTACATAGTGGAGTCAAAAGACACAGGACACCCTTTTATTTTGGAAACAAAAGGTAAAATGACATATCTGAATACCCCAGCAATTTATGGGTGAGGGTATATTGGATCAAGGGGATTTTTTTCCAATAGGAAGTCATGTAGCATATCAGAGAAGACCAGAATTGTCTCATAAATTGATTGTTGCATTCAAAATGATTTGAAATATCTCTTGTGGTTTAAAAGTTATCAACAAAGAAATTCATAACTTTAGTCGTTTGTCACCGGTAACTGAAAAGTGAAATTGATAAATCTGATTCTGATTCTGAATTCTCATTCCCTGGGGAACGCAGATGCTGTATCATAGCCTCAGACTTCAACAACCAACAAAGACCACCAATTTCACTCAGCGCTGTTGTATCCCTCATAGCCAAATTCAGAGAAACCGGGACTGTGGACTACAAACCACATATTGGTCATCAGAAGACCGCTACTAATGAAGAAACCTCAACATTGGTTTTGGCAGCTGTGGTGAAAAGTCACAACACAGTATGTGACTTGTCCTGTAGCTTTTAACTCACCTTGTGTCCTGTGACTTGATTCACCCTGTGTTTTGGTGACACCTCTGTATTGTCACAATATGGATACTGAAAAACCATCTGTGAAAACAGCAGGGTTATGTCACTCCTTTCTGCTGCAGGGAAAGGCCTGTAGCGCATGTGGTTAGTGCAGTCACCTCACAACTTAAGTTCTATCCTGACCCCATGCTCCAGCTGTGTGGTTGTTGGATGTCCTCCCCCTGTTTACTTCGGGTGCTCTGGTTTCCTCCAACATTCCTGCATTAGGTAAATTGGTTTCTCTAAAATTGACCCATGATTAGTGTGTTTACACATCCATGTAAATATACAGTAGTCAAGTGATGTTAAATAAAACGAATGAACAAACAAACCTGGCAAAGGTCATGTTATCAGCACCATCCCTGAAAATATATTCTAAATTAAAGTAAATCTAACTTAACCTTAATAAAAATGTATATTTACATTAAGCTTCTGTCTTACACATGACTCATGATTCAGCTTTGTGGGTCTCGTTCAAGGTGAACATGCTCTAGTTTGGGGGGCACAGCAGAGGATGAATCTGGTTGGTCTTCTCCTGAAGAGCTCTTCTCCTTTGCCTTCAGCCAAGTAATTATAAGCTTCATTAAGCAGTTCCTCTTCTCTGGTGTCCTCCAAAAAGCTCTGCAAGTCAAAAAGAGCATTTTCTGGAGGCTCTGATGCACAGGGTTGGACAGGGAAGGACACGAACTGAAGTGTTTTAGAAGACAACATCATGTAAAAGTTAACTGATAAATGTTTTGTACAGAAATGAATTTCCACTGTGTTATTGAAGTGTTTGTATAAACAAAATATACTAATATGGTGATCGATTTCAGTATAGCAATGCACAATATTGTTGCATACTAATCAGACTGGTTTCCTATGTGTTCAAACCAGCTCTTATTCATCCAAGTGCTAACAGCAATGTACCTTGTTCCAGATTGGAATAATGAGTGTGCAGTGTATTTAGTGTATTATACAACGTATTTCCTTACTGCTGCAATGTTTATTTGGCCTGCATTATGAATAGTTATGTTCTGGTGACACTGTGTGCAGTTTTTATAGGTCTATGCGGCACTGTATAGATACTGAACATTTTCACCCAAGTACTACTTGAGAAATCGAGGTATATTTGTACAGATAGCAAGCTCCTGTGGCACCATAATTCACAGCCTTTTATCAACTCACTGTAGACTGCAGCGTATTAATAATGTATGATTTTCAAAGAAATTTCAAATTGGTTTTTTTTATTTCTTCATATTTTATTTATTTATATCTTTGTAAAAGGGCTTTCTTACTGTTTGTCAGCTGCAATTAAAGACTGTACACATCAGACTGGAAAATAACATCCATAATACCATGGCAAGTTTCTGTAGTTTAGTATTTGGCAGTACTAAAGAAAAAAAGATGTGTAATAAATGTTAATTTATTAATTAAGTTAATCCTTTGTACATGGATATGTACATCACAAACAGCCAGTGTGATAGATGGAGCCAAATCTTTCACAGTCTTGGGTCAAACTAATAAAACCATTTACCATTACTGGAATTACGTAAAAGGAAATTCATTTACTTGGTCTTGAATTTTCTTTTGGGCACAAGTCCAAACTCTTTAGGGATGGTATTGACCCACCTAGACATGGACTAGGTAGCTATAGGAATCTGTTTCCAAAAGACTCATTGGCAGTGAAGCACAATTACTTACTGTTTAATTATCACATGAAATTAATTGTGGATAGTATAGATGGCAACACTTTTATCTTTTTTAGTCTGCATGTTTCTGCTCTTTTGGGGAAGGTGTTTTTCCCCTCTGTTTATCTCTAAAGACATTTCCTGTGGAGGTTAAACTTATAAAGGAATGCAATTTCACTGCAGCTCAGAAGAAGCTGTGCTTTGAGACTTGTAAGATGCAGCGTGCATCTCTTGAGGTTCCTTTTCAAATAAATTTACATTGCACACATACCTTCTCCTACAACTGAAGCACAACAAAAATGTTTAATCACCTTTCATTTCATTAATGTTTTTATTATTTAAAAAGACTATTGGAATGGTGAAACATTAGCTTTTTTGACTAGTATAAAATTTAATCGCTTGTAATTTGTGGGGCAATTTTTTCCATTTATGTTTGCAGTAATCATACAAATTTGTAGCTCCAAGTCTTTCATGATGACTGGACAGATTGTGTACTCAGAGGAGGTAATTTCAAAAGCAGTAACAAAAATGGTTTCTCTTTACTTCAAAGCTATATAAGTCTTGGAGTGATTGTGTCCTGCATTTTATGAGATTTTGGAAAGCCAGTGTTGCTTAATGTGGAAACAAAAGAAGAGTGTGTTTCAAAGCTTTAGCTCAGACTGCTTTACTGAGGGACAAGGACACTACAACCTGTCTTTTTCTGTCTTTGATGGATATATATATGCATATAACATATATATATATATATATATATACACACATGCATTTTACATTTTACATACATTTTACATTCTATGTATAGCATGCTATGCTATACATCATGCCACCATTTTACATCATCATTATTTATGTACATACACCGGCCATTGCAGTGACTTTGTACATGGTTGTTAGATCGGCTGGTCTCTGAATTCCAGATCAACTGGGATTTTCAAGCACAGTCATCGATAGAGTTTACAGAGAATGATATGAAAAACAGAATATATCTAGTGAGCGGTAGGTTGCTTTATTTATTGTTTAGTTAATTTTGACTAAAGTGTCCTGCATTTTCCAATTACAAAGCAGCTGTCAATGTAAAACTGTTGTTCACATATTTCTTAGCATTCACAAGAGTTTTTCTCTATACAGTTTAACGGTGGTTGCTTCAACTGCCATATGGCAGAATATATTCTGAATTTATGGAGACATTTAAAAGTAGAGACATTTTAAAGTTATAAAGAAGTTACAGTCTTTAAAAAACAGTGAAAACCTAAACAAAAACCAAACAAATAAACATTGAATTACATACAGCCCATAGGGAGTATAATACAAAATGCCAATCATTCAAGGCACTCAACATAGTTTTGGCAGTAATGGATTTGAAGAATGCTTTCACTGCATTTTAATCTTTTACCACCTAAGTGGTTAAGCTGTAGACATGTGTTAGTGTATTTAAATATCTCAGACTTGCAAACTCTCTTCACAGGTTATTAAGCTTCCATAGAGACTTGCGTGTAAATGCTATACATGTAAATACTGCCAGAAAGCTTTGTATAATAGACGTCTACTCTATAGTCAGAAGTCTGTGGACATCTAAGAATGACTTCTACAAGCAGTAATAGTGTGGCGCGTCCCTTATTTGGTGATACAATAGTCCTTCTGATATCCATCAAAGTTTATACTCCATTTCATTATTGTCTTAAGAAAACCTGTACTACATTTATATGTCATACTATCAAACCTATTAGCAATAAGTATCAATAAAAGAAGATCGAGTGGCTTCTAACATTTAGCATAACATGTACACATCCAGCATTATTTTGATCTCCTTGTGTTTATTTTATTGCATTAATTTAAATAGTTTTGGTTTTTTTTACATTAATTAATTTCCAACGGACAAGTAGAATATACCAATTACATGTATCCACCAACACAGCTCTGTAGATTAATTATCCGGTAGATATAGTTATAGATTAATTATAGAGCAAATCCCATTCAAATCAGTATGAGGTAATGAACCATCATACCCATATTTTATAAATACATTCATGCCCACATCACAGATTCTTGATAAGTGACTTAAGTGTTAGATCATGAGGTTCATGACGTATATGTGCAAACTGATCCTAGTTCAACACTCCACTTAGAGCCACTGACCCCTCATTCATTTTTCTTGACTTTTTCTTTGCAGCCCACACACTCTGTACCTTTAGATAAAGCATGTATGCCATTCGGAGAACATGTAGGCGTCTGCTTGCTATTTCCAAACATCATTTAATGGCTAGGTAGGTGTGAGAATGTCAGGCACTGTGAGCAGACATTTAGCCTGTGGATTAGGCAATAGGCAGAGGAAAGTAATTGGCCTTCCCTTTTAATGTGCCAGGCAAGCTCATGTGAAAGACATGCTATCTTTGAATGTAGCTTTGTTCTAATCCAGGTTTAGCCTGGCAGATTTTAGCTTCACACAGACAAATGCAAAGCTCACTAACCAGTGTGAGCAGAATCCTGTCTAAATGACATAGATCAACATGTGGTTCTGGTATCTGTTCATGTTCATCATTGACTGAAATCTTCCTGTAGTCAATCAGATTGTGAATCAATGTTGATTTTAGAGTTATAAACTATATTAACATATGTTAATTTTACAGTATACCCAGCAATACAGTACTTGCACAGTTGCACAGAAATTCTGTATGTTTGTTTTATCTGATAGACTATGTATGTCTGCATATAGTTATGGCCGTTATGGTGGCTCAGTGGGTTTAATCCCCGATTGGAGCGTCTTGCATGTCCTCCCTCTGTCTACATGGGTTTAGTCCGGTTTCCTCCCAGTCCAAAGGATAGGTTAGGTTAATTGATCTCCCTATATTGGCTTTGCCTTGTGTGAAAATATATGATTGGTCTCGAGATGTATCCTTGTGTATAGATATACCCTTGCAAGTGCCGCTGAAATGGCCTCATATATATAAACATATATAATCTTATGGAACTGTGGGCGGACTTGATCAGTTTAGATTAGTATTGTTGATTTTCTGTGCATTTTACTAAACAATTAGGTGGACAACCCTTTTGAGATCTTATTTAAATCATCAGCAAATCAGTTTGAAATTTGTTTGTTTGTTTTTTTGAATGAAAGAAATAACCAACATGCGATTTGACTGGTGCATGAGATTATACTGGTACATGTGTTACACTTATTTGAGTTGTATATTGTGTTCTTATTTTAGTACACAATGTATAATTGTTTATATAATATATATCCTGAATCATCTTTGTTTTGCTGTAGATATTAGCACTGCTGCTGCTGGCCATGCCCGAGGCTCTGAGTGGTACAGCATTTATCGACGTTCCCCTGGTATCCACCTTCTTCTCCCTACCAGTCTATCTGCTCATCCTGCTGGGTTCCTCTGTTCATGTGTTAGTGTGCACATCCTCCAAGGACTCCTGTTACTTCTGCTCACTCCCGTGGACATTAGCCTTTGCTGCCATTATCTTCTCATGTGTCCTGTTTTGTTCTTTGATGGCAATGGCAGCCAGACGTGTGGCTACAACTTACAGTGTGCAGTCTAAGGTAAGCTGGATCATAAAAAAGGTAAAAAACAATCGTAGTTGGAAGTTCAGAACTCGTCTACCAAATTTTTTTCTTGTGTGGTATTTTGGGAGAAACGTGATTATATGACAGCATATTAGCTATTATTTTGAGTCAAGGAACATTTCCACATAATATTATTATATAGTTTATGTTATAGTTTATGATTTATTAGAGAAAATACAATTCACTAACCTTACCTAAATATCAGCAGACCATAAATGTTTACAGCCCAAAAAAATGGAAAATAAATGCTACCAAATGTTGGATACTTTTAATTTCATTTTGGGGTGACAAAACTTTAACATACTTACTATCCACTGCATTAGATATACCTTTTAAATTTCCTCTTAGTGCAAGAATTTTGTCAGGCACCAGGGCAGCAACATGGCAGCAACTCAATACAGTTAGGCATGTAGGTATGTAGTCAAGATGTTCTGCTGAAGGTCAAACCAAACATGGGAATGGGAAAGAAAGAAAATTTAAGTTCAAGTGCTTCTGAATGTGGCATGGCTGTTTGTGATTAGGCTGGTTGTTGTGAGCATGAACTGGTGATCCTCAAGCACAACGATCTCTAGAGTTTACCAAAAATGGTCCAAAAAGAGAAAATATCAAGTGAGCTGCAGTTCTGTGGGCAGAAATGCCTTGTTGATGTCTAAGACTGGTTTGAGCTGATAAAATGGCAGCTGAAAATTAAATAGCCACTTGTTACAACCGAGTAATACAGAAGAGACTCTCTGAACGATCAACACGCATGACTATAAAGAAGATGTGGTACTATAGCAGAAGACTAAAGGTGTCTTAAGTTCTGAAAGTTCTGAACAAAAGTCTGTTGCTGAACATATAAGTTACTAAAGATGAAGTCAGCAATCCCTGCATGTTGCCCTTTATGTGTATGACCTCTCTTTTAAATGAGTTCTGGGCTTTGCTTCACTTCGTTATGACTTATGACTCAAAACTGACAAAGGCTCTCTAATGAGTGGCCGGACATCTCAAAAGTCTGTCCTCCAGTCCAATCACATTAATTTGGTGCTGCTCGGTATTTTAAATTTCTTCCTGAGCTGAAAATCTGCCAAATGCCACTGAATGTCATAAAACACAAGTTGATCTATAACAGATCCCATATATAGGGAAAAATTAGGGAATACTTCAATATTAAATATCCAATATTTTTTCTGAATTATATTCTGAATAATTTATTTGAATTATATTTTGAGTACATGTACCAAAATGTACACTTCTGCTTACGTTACAGTTATTTAAAAAATAAAAACATATAAAACCTTTTGGTACCCCCTGGGGTGCTGGTATCCCCATTTTAAAAACACTCATCAAATAAATGTTGTGGTGTTTGTGATCTGTTGTCAATTTGTGTGCAATACAGGGCTCCGTTATTAATTAAGAAAAAAGTCCACATCGTGATTTATGAAAAGGTCCATCCAGTTTCCAGTCATTTTTGCTATATATCTAAAATATCTCATTCTGAAGCTGCTTGCATTGGCTTTGCTTGCACTTAAATTCAATTGCAATAATAAAAAATAATAATAAAACACCCAGATAAAAAGTCAGATTTCTGCCTTCATTTGCAGTCGTGCCTTGAATGAGAAACTGGAATGCTGGAAGCGTCTCATTTTAAGCAACATCCAGATTCTGTTTAGGAATCAGGTTAAAGTATGAAGGCATGTTGGTGAGTGCCTTAGTCTTACCTTTGTTGTGGAGCTGCATACTGAACCAAAATCTGGTTTTATGATCTGGAGAGTCATCGCATGTGACATCTGGTCACCATTATTAGTGATATGAGGAACATTAACAACTCAGCAATATGTGCAGGCCGTCCTACAGCTACTTGTTTGCTTCTCACAGCAGAGCTTCCCAGTCTAGAATCACTTCTTCTTGTTACATAGTACTGCTACAGAACTTCTAATTTGTATGAAACCAGTAAATATATTATGATCTTTTAAAAGCATGGGAAGAAAAACAACCCAGCCCTATGAATGGTTATCCAGAGATAAATAACAACCTTCTCTTGTTTTCTTGTTTCACTCTCTTATGTTTTACATCCTTTTCCTCACTGTCTCTGCTGCCTCCACAAACTCAGGAAAAGTCAGACCATTCAGGAAGATAAGGAGAGAGGAAGCAATATATGAGTGTATGAGCAGTGTGACAGGGTGCATGACTGTAGATCACAGTATATATCAAAGATATTAGGATGTAGGAACAAGTTCTAAGAGTTTTTTTGGCCCGACTGAAAGCTAGGTGATGTATTAATGTCATTTTTCTTTTCCCCATCCAAACCTGGCCAAAAGTATGTGATGAGATTAAATGACATGGCAGTAAAATATGTGTAAGTGCTTACAATTATAATTTATGTTTGCTTATTTAAGGAAGTGCAGCACTTGTTTTAATGCCTTCGCAAAAAAAGATAAAAATAATCATAATAAAATAAATAATAAAATGTAGACCCTGGTATATGTGTGCTGCCCAAATTCACCATGAAGGCCATGATTTAAGATCACAAGCTAAACCACAATAGAACGATATAGAATGGAATGGTGATTATGATATAGTATAGTATTATATATAGTACTTTATTTTAATTGCACGGGACATAAGTTTTGCATAATTTAAAAACTTGAAACATTGATGTGTATCATGAACCAAAATTAATTTTGTGTTTTCACCCTTATTAAAAAGCATTCTATTACAACATTCATTTTGCAAGTTTAGAATTCTATGGTGTTTTTTTACATGGAAAATTATTTTCTTGGACAAAATTGATCAACTGGGATTAGCCTTATGCAACTGTTTTTTCGTATTTTATACTGCTCACAAAACATAGGGGAATGAATATGAAGAGGATCCCATAAGAACTGCTGGATAATCAACTGAACAGTCAGTGTGGGGGCACGCTCGTCCAGTGTCACATGCTTCTGTTTGCCCCCATGAATATGTAACTGGCTACTCAATCACAGTAATTGAGTTTGTATCTGATTGCAAACAACTTTCTGTGACTTTTCATTGCTTTTCTGATGATCTTGTTTAATTAAATTAAATCAAATGCTTATTTTTTTAATCACTTCATATTAATTTTGAAATATCCTTCAATTTTTGTGAGCAGTATATTTTAGTGGGGGTGTTCTTTTTTTACATTATGAATTACAGGAGTTAATTTTGTTGATAATGATTTCATGCTTAGCTTTCTAATAATTATTATGCCAAGTGGCACAATAATCCACTACTGAAGAGGACAAGAAAAGAGAGTTGGAATGTGTGTGATTTTTATTATGTAGATAATAAAGATTTTAGTGAAATTTTGTTCAATTATAATAATTTGAGTATTAATTATGATCCTTATTTGCCATATTAATTCTGAAAGAATTCTGCATTGTGGATTCTGCTCTGCTTATGTGATTGCCTAATTGATAAACTTCTCATGCTCTATTAAATGCTTTTATTGCTGAGAGTAATTAGAGAAGGCAGAGAGGGAAAGAATTTTGTCAGAAGACTTTCCTTCCTTTCACTGCCAGCATATTTAATCTAGGCCCACAAGTAGTAATTTTCACTTTAAAAGAAACTCCAAATAATTAAAGATGCAGTTTTCAATACGCTCCTGGTCAAGTAATAAAAAGAGACCCAAGGTGCTCATAATTACAAATACAAGCTATCAACAGAGCTTCTTGTTGTTTAGTTCTTATTCAGACATAAAACAGACCTATTAGCAACCAAGACAATGAGAAACGAACTTAGTCAATTCGGAATGACAAACAGCAGTTCTTGTTAAACTCTAGAGAAGCATGGTGTTCCCAACTAATCATGGGTACACGTCTTTACCCATTCAGATAAATTTGCTCCTTGTCTGTAATGCTAACCACATAATTCATAAACGCTTCTTTAGTGCTTGCGAATGTAAACATGAATTCCAACTTAAGGCAAATCTACTCAGCACTCGTTTCCCTTTACAAAGCAAGCATGACTTGGCCCAAGCAACCTCTCAAGACAGAAAAAAGTATTTTGTTTATACTATTGCACAGGTGGTTTACCTTCCCTTGGCTGTCCAAATGGTTTTCAGTGACTAAAGATCCAGCTCTGCACTTTATGTGGTGACATATTAAATAAAATATTTTCTTGTTTGAAGCAGTGATGTGTTTAGAAGAATTGAGCAATGATGTGCTTACACCATGCTTCCTGCGCTTGCTTGTTATTTCAGTGCTTAGTTGGTTTTCATTTAACGATTCTAACACTTATTCACATTACTTGATTTGTTTAACAATTTAGCAGTCCTCTATCTATAGTGTTGTAAGAGGGACATTAAAGCTATTGCATGAACCTGCTCATCTAACTTTGCCATTGTTCTCCGTTTAGGCATCTTCTTCCCACTGGACTCTATCTGAACTGGATGTCTTACTCCTGGTCGGCATGCTCAGTCACACTCTCAGCTTAGCCTCCAGTAGTTTTGTGGAAGAAGAACACCAGACCTGGTACTTCCTGCTCAATACACTGTGCCTGGTCGTCTTTCAGGATGTATGCAGAAAGTACTTTAGAGAAAAGAGATGCCTGGATGAGGAAGATGATGAAAGTCCTCTCCTACCCTCGACTGCGCAAGAAAAACTTTCAACAGGAGCATCATTCTCCCCTGTGGCTGAGCTAGGAATCAGTGCAGATTCGGAGAAGTGGTTAGCATTGGCGACTCCATTGCTAACCTTAGTATGCTGTCGTATGCTGAGATCTCTAAACCAGACTGGAGTTCAGTGGGCTCATCTGCCTGACCTCAGCCACTGGCTCAACAAGTAAGAAAGCTCTTACTTAAAGGTAATATAGAACACATTATGTCACTAATCTGTATACTACCTATTCTGTATTGAAATTAAAGCAGAATAGCTATAGAGAGAACCCTTATTTAGGACTAAAGTAAATTGTTCCAGACCCCCAGCTTTGAAAGTGTAGACCCTAAGTGAGCATTCTAGGACTAACAAGAAAAACTGCTGCAGAGCCTGTCACTGGACACAAGCGTAAGCATTATCTTGATCACAGGCTTAAGATGATACCAAAGCAGCCTTCCCTCAAATGGCACACAAACCAGTGCCGGGCTAGCAGTGCAGTGATGGGCTAGCGTTTTTAGACAGCTGCACTACCCAAGTGCCTAAAAGATTGAATTCGCAATTATAATATGCCATTTGTTTTTAATGTTTCTGTATACATTTATGATCCAATATTAATATAGGCAGCAGAGTGTGGTATTAGTTTTGCTGGTTGTGTTAAGGTGGCTTTTAAATGAAGTTCATTTATTACTTGATTGTACTTTTTGGTCCTTTTCTGACAGCAAGCAGATTTCATTAAATCCTAACCAAATCCATTTTTAACAGGCTCTGCTTAGTGAAGCTCAACACATTCACCTCAACATAAATCTGAGGTGCAGAAAAAGAGACTGACATTCATTTAGGGATGGAGAAAGCTTTAGAGCCAGACAATGAAGCCAAGCCAGACTTGCACTAGCTAAATTCAATCTAAAAAAGGATGGAATAACATTGCAGTGATGTTATTCTATATCACGGCCAACCACGTCATTGGGTACACCTATTCAACTGTTCATTAATGCAAATATCTAATAATATAGGTATATGTAGATGTGATCAAGATGGTCTGCTAAGTTCATCCCGAGCATCAGGATGGGGTACAAAGATGATTTAAGTTACTTTAAAACTTTGATTATGCCATGGTTGTTGATGCAAGACACTAAAATACTAATTTTCACAGTAACTATCTTTAGGGTTTACAGAGAATGGTCAGAACATAACCTATGAGCAGCAGATCTCTTGACAGAAATACCTTGTTGATGCCCGAGGTTAGATGAGAACAGCCAGGCTGGCTCAAGCTGACAGAAATGCAACAGTAACTTATTGGCAAACCTTATAAAATGTTATAAGTGAAGACAGTGGTTTTATTGGCACATCCAGGTTCTACAAGGTACTACATGTAACTATAATTGTAGCACATGGTTTTGTTTACTATAATTATTTCTTATATATATATATATATATATATATATATATAAGAAATAATTATAGTAAACAAA
>JAUZST010092861.1:0-19276 GCA_034779995.1 Parotocinclus haroldoi
CAATTCCAGTCAACGTTTGAAGAACTTATCCAGTGGGATCTGATACCTTCTCTTGACCGACTGCACTTGAACAAAATAAGGAAAGTGGTGGGCGTGGTCACCTCCCGCCGGTTTTGCTCTTGTCAACACAACTTTTTGGATTTCCTGACCTTTGATAAAAGCATGAATTCTCCCGGGGATCCCAAAAAATCCCCCCATATCTCGCTGATCCATTGTAAGTGGCGACTTGTGGCTTCTTTTTCTTATTTGCTTCTCAAGTTCTTTGGTCCGATTAAGCAGAATTTTGGTACAAATAAGAGAATAGCATTATCCTTTATAACAGCTAAAGATAACAGATTACAGCTAATAATGCATTTAGCTTCCTATTTGAAGGTGGAGCTGGACTTCGAAGGGCTCTTAAGCTCCGGGTTTTACACGTTTTAATGACGTACGTCATCAAATAAATCCAGGCAGACAAGCTTCCTTAATATGGAGGTTTATTTTGTACTAATCGTGGCTTTGTTTTTGAAGCATAAAATGCATTAGTAGAAACCGATATATTTAATCGAATTTCCTTAACAGGTACCCACTAAGGACATTTTAATTAAGCCTACAACCAATACTATTCGCTCATTTCGTTGCAGACTGAAGTTGTCACGTGCTCATGGTAAGATGTAGAATGGAATGTGGATTGGTAAGTGGATGGACCCTGTGCGTATCTGATCAGTGTCAACATTGTTCCTGATATATGGGACTGGGGTGGCCAAGTGGTTAAGGTACGGGACTATAGACCAGAAGATCCAGGGTTCAAATCCCACCCCTGTCATAGTTGGGTCCATGAGCAAGGCCCCTAACCCACAATTGCTCGGACTGTTGACTGTATGAATTGTAAGTCGCTCTGGATAAGGGTGTCTGCTAAATGTAAAATGTAAATGTTAAATATAGGAAAGGATCTGGCCCATCTCTGGTTGCAGACTCAAACACAGCTCGACTGGAGTGACCTCTCAGAATCAAAGCAAGACGAGCACTAAGACTCTTGAACTTCCTGTCGTTCTTTCAATTGCCATATTCAGATGACAGTTAAAGACTCATCGATCATCCCCTCTATTGTATGTTGATTTTCCTGGATCAACTCCAAACAGGATTTTACTTGGATTGTGTTATTTGGCTGTAGGCTATTAGTACTAGCATGAGGTAACGTCTACTAAGAAGAATACAAGGGCATCTACAGTCAACTCCTTGACGATGATGTGCCTCCGAGGACCTCCCACTGAGGACTGGTTTTAAAATCTATTTTATTTTCAAATCTATTTTGTTATTTATTTTATTGCTAAGATTTAGATCATATTATTTACTTAATTGTACTATTACTTTAATATACTTTAAAGTATTTACCTAATTAACATCTAGGCCACCCTTGGAGGACGGGTCCCTTTTTGAGTCTTGGTCCTCCCAAGGTTTCTTCCTTCTACTTTCAGTTAGTTTTTCCTGGCCACTGTCGCCCTAGGCTTGTTCAATTTGGGATTGGGCTTTTAAGATCATATAAGATTGGAAAGCTGCTTCGAGACAATGCTCCGTTGTAAAGAGCGCTATAGAAATACATTTGAATCATTCTTGGTGCATTCTTTTTTGTCATGGACTGTATTTACATTACAGTAGCATAAAAAGACTATGTGATTATAGAAATGTTTGGGTTATTTTAACAACCTGCTTCATGGAACAAAATGCGGTTGATAAAAGACATACCTGTATTCATTTCAGATGATTTTCAGTGACTGACTACTCAATGTTTTTTTTTGGCATAAAGGGCATAAATACTCATGCCATCACTTTCAGGAAATTCTGTTCAGATTTAGTGCCACTATTCTTACGGAGGACCGATGAGCTACAGAGCGATTACCTTGGGCATATGTTAGTATCTGTGATACGCAGCCACCAACCAAGAAACACATCAGACACACATTGGCAGTAAAATAGATATTGAAGAGCAAAATGACTTTGTGTCTGGGAATAACATAACATGCCGCCTCCAGTAAGTCAGCTCTGCCCTCCTAGCTAGCAGTGCTCTTTCACTGTAGGTCATGGATTGGTTTTCTGTAGACAAGCCACTGCACTAAAGCCAAGAGTGTGCTGGAGTGAATAAAACAGGCTCTGAAATCCTGGAATCAAGAGTCACACTTCAGCATCTGGATTTGTGATGTATGAATCTGGGTTGACGAAATCCAGTAGAATGCTAAAGCTGACCAGCTGTTGGGAGAGAAGAATAAAGATCATGGGTTTATCATTAAAGCATAAAGTGACTCCTAGAAGAGGGTGTGCTTCTGAGCTGGGGTACTTGGGTGATAATTCCCCTGTACACACAGTGACAGTGAAGGTCTGTCTAATGTGGTAAAAAAAATCCATTTAAAAAAGAGTTTCTATCAGTTTGGACCAGTTTTGTCACTTTCCATTGAGCTCTGGTATCGATGAGGCTTTTTCGCCCAAGGAACTGCTCTCAATGGATAGTTTCTCTTTTCTGGACCATTCTCTGTAAAAACTAAAGACCAGCAAGTTCAGTTTGAACTTCAGAAAGTCATCTTGACAGTGACTGTGTTCCTAAATGCTTACTGAGTTACTGTCATCTGATTGGCTGACCAAATATTTGCATTAACAAGCAATTTAACAGGTGTACCTAATAAAGTGTCCAGGTTGTGTATGCTAAACTTGTAGTTTTGCAAACAGGAACGAGTTACATTCGACCCAAACATCTTTGTTGGTCCAGATGCATGGTTTGTATTTGATGAGTATTGAGTACAGATGTGGGCAGCACCCGGGTTCAATCTCTAGGTCCTCCCCGTGTCTGTGTGGGTTTACTCCGGGTACTCCGGTTTCCTCCCACAGTCCAAAGACATGTGTGTTAGGTTAATCGGTGTCTCTAAAATGGCCCTTAGTGAGTGACTGTGTGTGTGCCCCATGATGGATTGGTGCATCAGCTGGCCCGCAGCCCGTGTGGATTAAGCGGACGATAATGAATAATAATAATAATAAGTTCCATTTAAATAGCAACTTTCACAAACCAGAGGTCGCTTTACCGCAATAATCAGACCCCTTTTTCAACCAAAACTTGAAGTAGGAGGTAGAGAAAAGGAAAAATAGAACAGAAGCAGGTGGGTTTTTAAAGCAGATTTTAATTCAGAAAGAGAAGAAACAGTACGCAAAGACAGAGGAAGGGAATTCCAGATTTGGGGGGCAGCAACACTGAAGGAGCGCCCCCCATAGTTCAGAAAAAAAGAAGCCTCATGTTAGCCAGGATGTTGTGCAGGAGTGACATCGACTTCTCCGGGATCTGAGGCATCTAGGGTGGACCGTCACCCTGTTGCAACGGGGCTTGTGCTCAGACCTATCAGTATTCCTGATCTTTTTTGGAAAAAAAGATATGGTCTGGACCAAAGAAGAAAAGGACCATTCGGACTGTTATCAGCAACAAGTCCAACAAGCCCGGCTCTGCCATGGTATGGGGTCGGGTCAGTGCCCTTTTGCAAAGATCTTTTACACCTCTGTAATGGCAGCATTAATGCAGAAAAGTACATTGAGGTTACACATTTACGCTCGTTACTGGATGTAAATTGTGCTCTGTCCCAACTTTTGTGGCTATGTGTTACAGGCCTGAAATGTAGGAATGGGTGTTTGTTAACAACTGAAAAAAATGTGACTAGAAAAGTAAAATCGTACTGTCTGCAATTCAATAAATCTCTTGTGTTTTCGTTCATTTGCGGTTGTAATATTTCCAGCCAGCTTATCACAGACCCTCCCCA
Source organism: Parotocinclus haroldoi (assembly GCA_034779995.1). Taxonomy (NCBI): domain Eukaryota; kingdom Metazoa; phylum Chordata; class Actinopteri; order Siluriformes; family Loricariidae; genus Parotocinclus; species Parotocinclus haroldoi. The sequence continues at coordinate 3,774 of JAUZST010092861.1, forward strand.
TAATTGCCACCAAGTAGATAAAGGGGTTCGAGAACCAAGGTGTACCAGTGATGCATTTCAGTTTGCTTCATTGAATCTCTATCCTGTAGCTATCCATCGGTTTGGTTATAAATCTGAAGCACTGCAGCTGAAGACAGACTCTGCAGAGATTTAGCCGCTCGAGGTGCTTTGCTTGATGAATATTCTTCTGAACACCAATTCTACTTATTCTTCTCATCACCTGATATGGCCGCCTTGTTCGTCCCAGACACATTTCGGCATAACTATTCCTATTTATTATCGTTTTTTTATTGCACATTCTCCATTAACAACAAAAGCAATCATAACTCGCCGGGAAGTATTATAAAACCGCGGCCATTAACGCCAGCAGTTCCCGTCTCCGGCTCCGTGGAAAGTGCCGATAGCAGAGCCTCAGAGGTGCCTTGCATGCATTTTTACTGTCTTTCTCTATCAATAAAATAGAATGGTGCTCATTTTATGCTGTTGATATTTGCTAGTAGGGCAAGAAAACACTTTATGGACGCCGACTCAATTCTGTACGAGCCAGTTTTGAAATAAACTCGCTCGTAAATATGGGAACACAATAATGGCACTGAAGCGAATGCTCTTGCTGCTAGAAGAGCCCTGTTTCTGGACGTTTCTCGCTACATTTTGGAACATGAAGGCTGGGATTTACTTCTATTCAGCCACGATGTTGATTCAGTTGCGCTTTAAAGTCGGCTCCTGTGATCCTCCATATCCTCACATCAGTGCCATATGCATTGTAATACACTCCAGAGTCCAAGGGCTGTGCTCTCCACCACACCAGTCAACACTTGAATACCATGGCGTCTCTTGCCATGTAAAACGCTCAACCAAGGTCCAAATGAACAGCTCCCTTTAACAGCCAAAGTCTTATCAATGACAAAGTCTGTCTTTTAATCAGGACATCTTCTTCTGTAAACAGTGGGTCACAAATAAAAAGCTTTATTATTCACAAATGTTACTCATGTTATACTTTGATGTTTCGTGTACATATGGTACATTGAATTTAATCATACATATTGATTTACCATGCTTTAGCTATGTGTGTAAGCACTTATTCTGATACGGCCCTTTAGCCTGCCGGCCCTGTCATTCGTCCCTTGGCTGCCACTGCCTCCGCCTGGGTTCTTTCTCTTGTGTACTTGTGCTAACAGCCCTATAGTATGTGGGTTCGCCACCACTAGCACCCACAATCCTCAACAAAACAGTGGCATTACATTGCCTACTCTGGAAAAGAGTGTTTCTTCAAGCGGAATCATTTCCTCTAGGTTGTGTGCAGCCAGCGAGGAATGTTTATTTTGTGCCTTTATTAAACAGTATACAGTACAGAGTTGTGTATTTCAACAGATTCAGCTTCAAATGCTGTGTAGATGGTACCAGTCCAGTCATGTTTTTAACCAATGTTTTTTGTACATATACGTTTGCATACAACGCATACACGCTCACCCTCTGGCGTTCCGGAGCTCCTCCGCGCGTCTCCATTTGGGAAGCGTCCCAAATTGGCGCCTTCTCGCTCTCGCCGCACGTCTGCCCTCCGTCGTTTCGGCGCGTACAGCCGCCGATTCGCGCTCACGCCAGCTGTGGGTGCCATTCCCATCCGGGAACATTATTAGTGTGTTTTGATTTAAACAAAGCAATAATTTTACACAGCATTATTGGAATTTATTGGAATATTCAGTGAGGGGTGAACACGGTTAGAAAACAAGACTGAAATGTTTCCTGGTCTTCAGTGTGGGGTGGGGGCTTGGTGTGCAGTTGTCAGTTGACCAGACCAGGAGTGCCCCCATATTACATGACACCGTTTCAAGTGTAGTCCACTTTTGGACTTTAGGAACTGTTTTTGGAAAGCAAACTACATTTGTATATCCTCATTAAAACATCCACATAGTACCATCGAACAATTTGTATTTGATTATATTCATTATTTTATTTATTAAGTTTTCGGTTTTACTGCATGTTCATTCTATATATTGCATTCTCTATTTTAATGATTATATTCTCTGTTTTATTCGTTTTTCTCCATTTCATTTATTAATCCCTTTTATTCCCTTGTTCACTTTCTTATCGGCTTAAGGATGCAAGGATGTTAACTCCTCATTTTGATCAAATATTCTCTGTTTAACATATTATTTATCATATTCCCTATTTACAGTTTTTATTCACCAGATTTCTTCTTTGAAATATTATATTATCCGCTTCATTACATGCACCAATTTATTCATATTCAACATTGCATCTGTTATAATCTCTGTATAACATATTATATTCTCTGTTTCATTTTTTCATTAAACTCTTGGTCTTCCCAAGGCCAAGTAGGCCTATTCCCCCCAATTTGTTGTATTTAGTTCCACTTCTAACAAATATAAGTGAGTTACGACCAAAAAAGGGGGGTATTAAGACCAAGGCAGGCTCCAGTTCTTTTTTTTTTCTAAGAGTAAATGCGTGGTGGTATATACTTCCCCAAAAGATCTAGAGCAGGAAAGATCTGGCAACCTCAGTGGTGCATGCAGAACAGAGATAATGTCTATTAGCTCAATAGACTGCCCGGAGCATGTATACAAATTTTCCCCTTTGTATCTATCGATGTATCTGTTTTGGTCGCTCTGATTGCGGCTTTATGTTCAGGAACAGAATTGATTCCCAACTTTTGAAAAAGCCAACATGGAACAAGAGAAATCGCAGCGCTGCGTAGCCCTCGGGAGAACTTTCGGTAGTGGTTTTGTGTGTGTTTTCAGCTTGTCAGAATCTAAAATTAATTATACACTCGCCGGTCATATTATTAAGTACACCTGTTCAACTGCTCAAGAACGCAAACATCTAATCAACCAATCACATGACTGTACTTAGACGTGTAGCATGTACAGTGTCTCACAAAAGTAAGTACAAGTAACTTGTATTATATGTTTTCGTGGGACAACACTGAAGGTATGACACAGATCAAATGTGTTCAAAAGTTTTCAGTCTACAGTTTGTATGACAATGTAAATCTGCTGTTCCCTCGAAATAACAACACACAGTCATAAATGTCTAAACCACTGGCAACAAAAGTGAGAATGGCCAGTGCACCCCTTTATGAGCACAGTGCACCATCTTGAACACATACACATTGCACATAAATAAACGCACCATGTTACAAGGTTCAGATCATCTCAAACTGGTTTCCTGAACCTGATTGGGTTCACTGCAGCCCAAACGGCTCCACAGTCACCAGATCTCAACTCAGCGGAGCAGCTTTGGAATGGTGCGGAACTGGAGAGTCACCAAGTCAATATGGACCAACATTTTCGAGGAAGGTTTCCAGGGCCGTGCTAAAGGTATGTCATGAAGAATTACGCCAGCTCTGAAGCCAACAGGGGTCCAAATCTGGTACTAGCAAGGTGTAGATAATAAGGCGGTGAAGAAGGTGACAAATGTTTGGCGAATGTGAAGTCAAACGTGTTCTACGTGTCGCATGCACCTTATCTCAGGGACATTATATTATAAAATGCTCAGAGCAGGGCTGTAATTAGTAAATGCAGTTTATTAAAGATACATTAGGACGGGTCTGTAGCCTCAAAGTCTGCAGGGGGTAACTGTTGTTGGGTGTCCTTGGTGAAGAGCTTGTGTGCTGGATGACTGTAGTCTGATGGAGATCTGATTTCAGGCTCTGTGATCTGTAAAGGTCTTCCAGAGTTGGAAGCTGGTTCAGTATGATTTGTTCAGCAGTTCTCACTACTCTCTGGACAGCCTTGTGGCCGAGGGTTGAAGCAGCTGCCGTGCCATGCTGGGATGCAACTAGTCACGTGGTACTTCTTGAGCAACGGCATGAAGTGGAGTCAAGTTGGTGCGACAGGGCCGGGAAAGATTATTTAGGATCTGAATGCCCAGGAAAAAAAATGGACTGTGAACTTTGACAGTCTGACCATAAAGTTCACAGTTCTACTATGAATTGTTGATGCTAATTTGGCCACTTTGTGATTCCACTGTCAAATTTCATAGTATAAGAGCAAACTCGGTTGACTGTGAACTGATAAATGATTTCACAGTTCTACCATGAGTTTTGATGCTAATTTGGCCACTTCATGGTCCTACTGTCAACGTTATATTTTTACTTGGGTGAAGCTACTGACTCCACTGCAGATCAGGGTTTTCTTACAGCTTAACTGCTTTATACTTAAACTGGTCTGGAAAATAGGACGTCCAGCTAGTAAAGGGTCTTCACCTGCATTGGTACTAGGGTTTCAATTCACATGAGCAGGGCTCCATTGCTTGGCCTGGACCCGTGCAACAAAGTCTGGAGAGAGAGAGTTATTGGCATTAACGTTCTTTTCAATAGATCTAGAATACTCTGCTAACAAGGCTTTGGTTTATTAGAGGAAACAGACTGAACCACCAGACAGACCACATGAGCGTCTCGTAGAGTTTTAGGAAATCCCAGACAGCATTTTCATTCTTTCCAAAAGAAGTTTCCAAAAGCAGCTCCACAGCAGAGGTCAGGATCTTGGACAGAAGGTCCAGATCTGCCTCCGATGGAATTCCAGACACTCTAAAGCGAAAAGACGGCTGAATCAGATCAGGAGATGTAGAAGTTAAAGATCTCTCAGATTCAGTGCTTACCATGCTGGTCGATTTCCAAAGTGGCAGATTCCATGACTTGCAGCATTTTCTTGATTAGAAACAAATAAACTTAATGAAATTAATTAGCACTAATGGAGAGCCTGGCCTGCCAGCGTTTCATCTGTTATGAGAAGACAAAATGAAATCGCTGTCCTAAGAAGAGGTGCAAATGCAATTGGATTGGGATTGTGATATTGGAATGTATGGAAGTTCTGTGATCAGACTTGGAATTTATGGAATGTCTGTTTTTGATTTTTGTTTTGCATTGTTTTGATGAATTGAACTGCGTAGAATTGCTTGAGTTGGATTTCGGATGTACAGTATGGGGTTTCTGTGACTGGGTCTGATTGGATTTGAAATGTACGGAATTTCTTTGGCTGAATTTGGAATTTATGGAATGTATTTGGGTTTGGAATGTAGAGATGTTTTTTAATTGTTAGTATATGGAAATGCAGTGATTGGGTTTGGGTTTTTGAATATATTCCATTTCTTTAATCGCCTTTTAATTTGATATTTATTTCCTTTGCTACATTTTGGATTATATTGAATTCCTTTAGTACATTTTGGAATGTATGGAATTTGTTTATTTGGGTCTGGAATATAAGGAATTTTCTGTGTTTTTAATGTATGGAATTTCTCTGATTCCGTTTAGAATGTATGGACTTTTTTTGATTGGATTGGATTTGAAATGTATGGAATTTCTTAGGCTGAATTTGGAATTTATGGGATGTTTCTGGTTTTGAAATGTATAGAATTTCTTTAATTGTTAGTATATGGAATTTCTCTGATTGGGTTTGGAATGCATGGAATGTTTCTGGTTTTGGAATCTTTGGAATGTCTTTAACGGCTTTGGAATGTGTGCAATCTCTGTGATTGAGTTTGGAATCAATTGAAAGTCCTGGGTTAGGTGTGGAATCTGCGGAATGCCTGTAGGGCATCTGGACTCAAACCCAGGCCAATGCTACCAACCTGAGCCTAGACCACCCTAACGCCACCCCATTAGTATAACTGAGCGTGCATGTGGGAACCTGGAGACAGCTGAAGGGACTTTTGAGGCTCTTTTATGCCGTAGTTACTTTGCTGGCGTGATTTTGGGTCCCGCTTACAGTAGCAGCTCACAGCAATACAATAAAAAGACCTTCTGACTGATCACCATGAGGGCTTTCCATCCCGATAGGTCCCTCTCAGGTAGACAGAGCCCCCGGTTACATGACATAAAAAGTACAAACATTATGAGCCTTTAAAGTCCCTAGATCTCAACCTTGTTGTACATCAGAGAAGTTTGGACTGACGACACCAGAAGGGGGATGTTTAGGAGCACTAATGTTTCAGAGCTCGAGTTCTGGAGAGTTACGATCTACGCATCAGAGCTTTTGGTGGCCGAGTACTTTAAGACACTTTGCGTTGTTTCCATTTCTTGCATATGTCGACGTTCCCATAAGTATAATGCGTGTATGCAGAAAGTGCAAGACAGGCAACGTTCATTTCTAAGCTAGGATGTTTATTAGCATTACTCATCCGTAATGAAATTGCTTCTCTGTTCCTCATGCAACGTTCCTTTATCAGACGCCTTGTCAGGCCTTGGCGCATCAGGAGGAGGGACACGACTGCATATTTCATTAGTACATTTACTCAATTGATCGCTGCTCCTGCTGCATCCTGGCTGCCTGCCTAATGTAACCCAATTACAACAAGAGCCTCTCCGGCACATGCACCGAGAGCTGAAACTGAATACAGAGCCTGGACGAGAGATATTAACCCTCTGTCTTTCATATCTCTACTCATCCGAACTCATCCACGACTCGACTTACACTTTCCGTACATCTCTTATCAGGCGATCTTTTTATCCCTGACTTTCTGCTCTGTTGTATGTTCCATTGAAAATAAAATCTCTTCGGAATAGTGTGTCCTACAGTCCCAAATCAGAAAAAAAAGTTTGGACCGTGTGGAAACTGCAAATTAAAAAATGCAGTGTTTCGACTTTTTTTCTTATCGCAGACAGTATAAAACGCGTTTCGTATTCTGTAATGTTTCCGGTCCTTTTTCGAAACCCTTAAAACACATCGCGGAACCGAGGAAACCAAGCAACTAAAGGTTCCAGTTGTTATTTTGTCCCTTTCTTCCTGCAAACACGGTTTTTCATTTCAAAGTCCTCAACACATGTTCTAATAGGGACAGGTCTGGACTCCAGACAGACATGTCCAGTATGCATAGCCTCATTTTCTGCGGCCATGCCTTTGCAATGTGTGCAGAATGTGGTTTTGCATTGACTTTTTCAAACGTCCCTGGAAAAGATGTCGTCTTGAAGGCAGCTTATGTTGCTCTAAAATCTGTCTACCTTTTTGCATTGATGCTGCCGTTTCGGACTTGGTTCTGATGAAAGTCTGAATGGTCCAGAGCACATGGCATCCGTTTCTACCAATAAAGATCTGTACTACTGACTGGTCTGAGCACAATCCCCGTTTTCACTGGGTGATGGTCAACCCTAGATGCTTCATAGCACAGAGAAGTGGACATTGCTTCTTTTGTACACTAGACTTTTAAGTGGTATTTGTGAATGTAACTCTGTGTTATAGAGCATAATAAAGGTTTGATAAAGAAATCCCTTACCCATGTGCTCCTATCAGCTATTAACGAATGAATGAATGGTGATCCTTGATATGATACAGTCCCGTGAGAGGGATCAGAGATCACTAGCTTTAACCGAGCCAAACCTTTAACCACCTCCTAACCAATGGACTTTGGAGCAGCGCAAATTTAACTAATCACCATCCAACAATCTGCTAAAATCATCAAAGTTTGGATGCAACTTGCCCTTATCTCCGTCCGCTACATTTAGGGGTGAATTGACAATTGACCTTATCGCTCAGCATCAGTCTCACAAATGCCTGAATGGAAGCAGTCCCAGTAGTCATGTTCCAGATGTAAGTGGAAAGCATTCAGCAGCAGTGAGCTCGGTGTGTGGTGAGAGAAGACTTTGAAGAGTTTGAGGACAGCTTTCATTTACATTGGGTCGGGCAGGAAGGAAGTCTAGGAGGCAGTAGACGGCGTTTATTTAGACTGGGTGCGAGGGTTTGGTGAAGCAGGAATAAAGCAAAAAGGGAGGGGAATTTTACTTTCTGAAGAACAGATGTCTGCTGGAACAACCTCTGTTTGGTATAATGTAAATAACAGATGGGTCAGTCATCAGCACGCCAATACTTATTCCACTATGTCTAACTACAGATTCCAGTTACTTTCTTTAAACTGAATGATCTGTCCTAAAGCGTCCTTGGGTTTGAGAAAGGAGCTATATAAATGAAACTTATTTTTATTATTATTATTAAGGTCACGGTGTCATGCGTCTATAGGTGGATTGTGATTGTGGGGAAAAAAGAATAAGGCAGTACACAGTTCTGAAAAAAATGAGATAAAACTGCAAAATGATTATATTCTCTGGTTCGTTTATTTAGTCACTTAGCAGACGCCTTATCCAAATCGACTTATAATAAATACAGTCTTACAATCCAAGCAATTGGGGCTTAAGGGCCTTGCTCAGGGACCCAACAGTGGCAGTTTGGCAGAGGTAGGATTTGAACCCAGTACCTTAACCACCACAACAGTCTGATTGCAGGTACTCTGTGTCAGAGTGAAACATTTGATATTTAATCTATACATTACTGCCAAATTCCATGTAAAATTATTTATTTGCAGCCATGACTATCAATTTGGTGTAAATGACAACTGGTCATAATAAATAAAAATAACTAATGTTTTTAGTCCTATAAAATGCTTTAATTAATGATAAGAAAGCATATTTAAAGTCATTCTTTAAAAAAAAAAACAAGGAACACAATATTTCAATCTACACAATATTTCAGATTTTTACGTCTCTTGTACTTGTCCTCGATAAATTAGATTTATTAGTTCATTAAATAGAATGAGCCGAGTCTGTGATGGATTTCGGTGTAATAGATGTAGATATTGATTTTAGGAAAATTTGAAGTGGTACAGTCTTATGCAAATGTTTGGTCAGACTAAGGTTTATATTAGTTGCTTTTCCAAATGAAAATAATCGAATGTCAAAGTCTGATTTATTTCTATAGCTCTTTTACAGTGTTGTGCTGTTTTAAAGCAGCTTTACAATTTGGGATTATCTTCTAATATCTAAGACGAAGCCTAAACTGAGCAAGTCCAAGTCCCGGTGTTACGATATGTGGTAGGACCCAAGTATGCGGGACCAAGGGGAATAAAGAAGCAAAAGGCTCGCTAACATAAGAAAACTAAAAAGGTGAATAGGTGCGCCGCTGTGTTGCATCCCAGGAGGGAACAACGCGCGAATAAACCATGGTGAAGGCCAGGGGGCTGCCCTTTACAGCGGGATATGGGGTTCGGCGCTGATAGTGACCCTATAGCGGCATATGGCGGCCAGGGTCCGGAGGTGACCCCTCCGGCCACGGACCCAGGATGCGAGCTTCACGAGCCCCTACCAGCCCCGACTCCTGGGTGCCATCAGCTGCCGGGGAATGAAGCGGCGAAGTCCATACAGGACTGTGGCCGAACGTGCCAAAAGCATAATGATGTGCCGATTTGGGACGTCTCCCGAATTGCGAGGCACGGGGGGACTCCGGAACACCAGAGGGCGAGCGTGAGCTCGAGAAGGCGCCGAAGCGCCAGAGGGCGAGCGTGAGCTCAAGTGCGCATGCAGTGCAAGAAAGCCATGTCAGGGCGCGTCTTATTTTAAAGCGTGCAGCCGGGTGGCAGAACCCAGGCCGGGCGCGTCTCAGTGGGAGTAGGCAGCCGGTCGGGGCAAAGGCGAGCGTGAGCAAAAAAATGTTGCGAGCAAATGTCCAGCGTGTCAAGACGTGCCTGAGCACGTGCACACACAGGTGGTCGGGTGCACGGTGGAGTGAAACGACCTGGCAACGAGCACTGCTAGAGTTCACACTTAAGTAGAGGGAGACGCAGGTGCTCGTCATCAGGTCGTTAACTAGACTTTGGTTATAAGTGTCTATAAGTGTAATATAAATTGCTCTGTAAGGGCAATCAGCACTGCAAGGGAAAAGGCAGGAACCTTAACACCCGGCCTTGTTGGGCAGCTTAGGTGTTATATGTCAGAATTAAAGTAAATTATCTAATTCGTAACTTTATAGTAATAGTTTAAATAACCAGAAGGTAAAAGAAATATTAACAGAGAGAACATAATTTGAAATAAAATAATGTGTTGTGGTGCTCTCGGGTGACCATACACCCTACTGAACACAATGTGGGGGCACTCTGGTCCAGTTTAACCTGCTTCTGTTCACCCCCATGAATATATCCCTTACTACTCAATCACCATAACAGAGTTTATATTTCATTTGCATAATCGAACAACTTTCCTTGGTTTTGCTTTACTGGTGATCTTGTTCAATGAGATTCAATCAAAACCTTTTTCTTTTAATCACTTCATATTCATTTTGAAATCTCCCCTCACTTTTGTGAACAGTGTATATACAAAGTAAATATAAATTAAGGAATGTTTCCCATTCGTGTTGGTCACAGAGGCACTGGGTCCCATTCTCTCTCTCTCTCTCCGGACTGTGGGGTAGAGTTCTTTTAATGTAGGACGTCCTACAACTTTTCAAAGTGACTCTACAACAACTCTTAACTTTTGCGTTCCAGTCAGGCACTTTATAAACTCACTGATATGAGTACTGAGGTCAGGTGTGGAGAATCACTCTTTGTGAGATCAGATCATCTGATGATCCAGCTTGGAGGAATGTGCAATCAGCCAGCTATAAAAAGGGGAGCATATGTATGTGACCCTCGAGGACTTCTCTGTGGAGGCCCTGGCTGCCATCTGATAAGACTGTAAATATTCATATGGCATTTAAGTGAGGGAATGGGTTCTGTGTGTGTGTGTGTGTGTGTGTGTCATTGCTTTGCTTCAGGTTATATGGCATATTCTAAAAGATGGCATGTGGAGGTGTTGAAAGAAACATTTGGACAGGCTGGCCTCAGCCCGAGGCATCGACCATCTGGGACCATATGACACTTTAACTTATCAACCTGGACTTCATGATCCACATGAAAAGCAGCCCATTCATCACAGAAAGAGAGACCGTTTAGGGTTACGTCCTCCATAGATTCCTACATTCATGCTGCACCTTGTTCGACTTTTATTCCAAAAACAATGAAACGACCCCGTATCTGCAGTGGAAAAGAAGCATTATAGATAAGCAAAAATGTGCGTTCAGCCCAAAATATGGCGTCCAAAACATGTGCCTTGCTCCCCACCTTTGCTGCTAGGCCAGATTTTGGCCGTTAGATCAACGTCTCTTCACGGTCACATTTTGAAATATGAGTCTCTGTTGCATCTGGCTGATCTTTTTCATAACACTGTCTATCAATGTTTGTTGCTTCCATCAAACGAAAGTATCAAGTCCTTTCATTCTCTCGTCAAACACACGATATCGCTGATGCACTTATGCATCATCTGCATGCAGTAACATTACATTACAGTACCATGTGACTATGGTAAAGCCCAGTCCATTAAGTCAAAGTCACATTTCTTTCTATAGCGCTTTTTACAACGTAGCATTGTCTCAAAGCAGCTTTACAATCTTATATTATCCTAAACAATCTATCCCAAATTGAGCAAACCTAGGGCGACAGTGGCAAGGAAAAACTCCCTGAATGTAGAAACCTTGGGAGGACCAAGACCAAGGACCAAAAAGGGACCCGACCTCCACGGGTGGCCTGGATGTTAAATGAAAGAGTTACATTTGTACTAATAGTCAAATGAAGTAAATCCCTGCTGAAAAAAAACCAACACTGACCAGCATCGGATCCATGCTGGTTTAAGCTGGTGTGGTACTGGTTTTGCTGGTTAACCAGCACCACAAAACCTTTTACCGCAAAACCTTGCCGGTAAAGCTGGTTGCCCAGCATGATCTTGCTGGTTTTGTTGTTCAGCCAGCATGTTCTAGTCACCAGCCTACCCAGAGAAGACCAGCATGCACTGGTCACCACCATCCAAAAACCAGAAAAGGCCAACATGTGCTGTTCAGTGTCATCTCCAGCAAAAACATGTTCAAAACACAACAAATGCTGGTCACCATCAAGTCCAGCATCATGCTGGTCTGTTTTTTTTCCCCAGTAGGGATAATAACAATGACATTAAATCATGTAAAAGATTTGAGAACGATTTGAGAAACCACATTAATGCGGTCGTTAAGCGTTGCACACCTGTAGAGGAAAAGTCCATGAGCGCACGCTGCTCACGGAAAATAGGGAATATTTTATTATGGGATGTTTCATTTTTGTGAGCAGTATATCATATATAATGCATGTATGATGTATTATATAGTATATGCATTGTATATTATGAGAAATGTTTATTACTGAACCGTGAGGCAGTAACAGCAGTTGTCCCTGCCCAAGAGCACTGGCACTTATTCCCCTTGCTCAGGCTCTTGTTCTGGTATAATTCAGCAGATCTAGAGATACTGTATTAAAAGCTTCTTCCTGTAAACTTCTTTAAATGGGGACTGTGGCACTCTGGCTTCTGCAAAGGACCGACTGTGCCAAGACCACTTTGGCAGCGTCTTCAGCTTTTTTTCTCCATTATTTTAATTGCCTTTAACCTATAATCAATATTTACTGCACTTTCAGCTTGAGAGCCGGAGGACTAAGCACTTCTATCTGAGTCGGCTGATTAAATTAGAGCTGCTCGACATGCAGACGGCCTTGTTTTCTCTCTCTCCCGTCGCCCCCACCCCAGACAAGCAGGACATTTGAGTTAGATGCACCACGCTAAAGGTGCACAGGCCGTTTGAAATCGACGAACGTGAGGGAGCGGGTCATGTGTCAGAGTTGATTTAGTCAGACGGTTGCTGGGGAATTCTACAAATGGGTCTCCTGCAAAATGCTCGTTCAGAGCAAGCCAGGACGACGATGACCTGGTTTCACCGTTAGGAAGAGCAGCAGGCAGGGCAGGAAAGTCGGAGCGAGATCGAAAGGAAAATAAGAAGAAGAGACAGAGAACACAGTGCTGGATGCTCAGTATGAAAGGTCAAATGGCCATGCGGCGACCCCATCTGGACCTGCTGGTTCCTGTGCACTGGAGAGGAACGCTGGGAACGGAGCTGAGCTGTCGGAGTCTCTTCTACATCCGAACCGGCTACACTCTCAAGCTCATATCACTCTAATAAGCCTCTACATGGTAGATATTAGACTAAATAGCCAAAAGGACTTGGCCACGTCTGTTCAAATCAACAACAGTGTTTGTCCTTTCTTCACACACAGAGAGGTCTTCTTACTGGATTTTAGCTTACTAGCAGAGACCCGTATCCAGAGCAACATATAATTAATACAGACTTACAATCCAAGCAATTGTGGGTTAAGGGCCTTGCTCAGGGACCCAAATGTGGCAGTGGTGGGATTTGAACCCTGGACCTTCCGGATTATAGTCCAGGACCTTAACCGCTAGGCCAAAAAAGTGCGCAGTGTCTGTTTAGTGTTTTCTCACAAGAGTATTTAATCAGCTCAGGATTTTAAATTCAATTCAGTCAGTAATCCGATTGATGAGTTTCCATGCACTTATTAGAGAACGTGAAAGATCCGGGTTGACACGTCTCAGGCAATAATACGATTTCTAATTTGCAGCCAGCCAATAATTTCACAAAAGGGCGTGAGGTAAACCTCAGTCTTTAATAACGAAAAAAAATGCGTTATTTCCTCAAGCGTAGATTGCACATTGTAGATCCACAATATGTTCGGTAGCCATTTTGCACCGTGTTATTCTATGCTGCGTTTAATTCCGGGGTTGCCAGATCCTGAAAGAACAGTAAGGCATAGGTCAATGGAGAGAAATTAGCTCCCCAAAATCAGAAGAGTAGGGGGACCTGGCAACCATGTCAGGTTCCACTGTTGTGCATGCACAGACTGAGAAATGGTTTTGAAATCTGCCTTAATGCAAAAAAAAGCAAAGAGAAATCCAATTGCTGAGATAAACTCCAGCTCTTTATATATAAAGAGGTCCAGGGTTCAAATCCCACCTCTGCCAAGTTACCACAGTTGGGTCCCTGAGCAAGGCCCTTAACCCACAATTGCTTGAATTGTAAGACTGTATAAGTTGTAAGTCGCTCTGGTTAAGGGCGTCTGCTAAAAACATTTTTGTGAGCACCACATTTGTAGATGCTCGTTACAGAAGGTTCTGGTGCAATATGGGAAATGTAGTGCCTGTAGTGAAGATGCATGTGGGGTCCTGTTTAACACCTTTTATGTTGATAGCCATATTAATTTACCGTAAGTATCAATCACTGCCATCTTTTCATTTTGATATATTGTTTGTTGCATTTTTTTATTTTATAAAGACTGAATTGTGTGTGGGTGAGAAAGAGATTACTGCTATCACCTCACACTACTCGAGTCCTACCATATTCGCTCTGCCTGTTTGTGTGGTTTCCTCCACATACTCCATTTGCTACACATTCCAAATAAAGCGTTAGGCCTCTCGTGTTCCTGTGTGTGTGTTCCTGTTCCTGTGTTCACGATGGGCCAGTGCTGTTGCCCATGTCCAGTATTGGTTTGGTTGGTTGCTATTTATGTATATACAACATGTGTGTGTGTGAGTTTGTATGACAAAACTGTGCTTGTATATGAATGGTTGTGTATGAATGTGTGATATCTGTGTGTACATATAAGTGTGAGGTGTCGTTTATGCCTGAACAGGTGACTAACAAAGTGTGCAGAGAAACAGATGTACAGTATGTAACTGTAAAAGTGCTTCTATATGTTAAATATGATAAAGTGCTAAAAATGACAATAAAAAGCTGGGTGAGTGGAAGCGTCACGTGCTACCCTGCTTATATGTTTGATTTAGCACCCCTGTTGTTTGTTTTGGAGACTCTAAACATGGGTGGGTGTTTAAAAGGTTTTTGCATTTGCTGGAGTTTGTTTCTCGCTTTTAATGTTTGAAAGCATAGCTCGCGTGCGTGCGTGCGTGCGTGCGTGTGTGTGTGCGTAAACTTAATGTGCAGAGCTAAACAGCTTTTAAGTCACGGGTCAATAAATGAGCATAACATTAGATTTATCCTAAAAGGCTGATGGTGATTAGCTTCACTCACCCGAAACAGAAGACTTCATTCACTTTATACACTTATTAAGTAGAAAACCCCGCTTATCCACGGACCTGGCTCTCAGCAGCTCTCACTGCTTCGTCTCTGTTACCTCAGGTGTTTTTAACTTTCTCCTCCGCTTGCGGTGGCAGGTTAAACCTTAATCCCGTCACGTGGCGGCTGTCCAAACCCAAGGCAATGACGCCATCTAGTGCATCTGGTGGTAGTAATTCTAGCTTTGCTTTCAATGAGTCAAGTCACTGCTATTAAAATGAGCATTAGCGATGTCATTCTTTTATTATATATACTGTACACAATTTTAAAAAACGCACTACTTTAATACTAAGTTTCTATCTATTTAGTACAGTAGTAACGTGTAAACACTGTATACCAGGCTGGACCAAGGTCTATTAAGGTTCTCATGGCTACGGCTGATTTCTCTCTCTCTTTGTCTGTCTGTCTGCCTGTCTTTCTCTCTCTCTCTCATTGTTCGTCTGTCTGTCTCTCTCTCTCTCATTGTTCGTCTGTCTGTCTCTCTCTCTTTGTCTGTCTGTCTGTCTCTCTCTCTCTCTCTGTCTGCCCGCCTCTCTCTTTTTCCGTCTGTCTGTCTGTCTGTCTCTCTCTGTCTCTTTGTTTGTCTGCCTGGCCCTCTCTCTCTCGCTCTCTCTGTCCGTCCGTCCGTCTGTCTGTCTGTCTGTCTGTCTCTCTCTCTGTCCGTCCGTCTCTCTCTCTGTCTCTCTTTGTCTGTCTGTCTGTCTGTCTCTCTCTCTCTCTCTCTCTCTCTCTCTCTCTCTCTCTTTG